>JAFBJT010000881.1:49815-71960 GCA_016785325.1 Chascanopsetta lugubris
CTGCTGTGTGTAGGCAAACTACAAACAGGTGTTTGTAGAATTACAAGTACAATTTCTCCACGTCCTGTGTGGTTGACGTATTGGCCACACTGCCCCCCCCCCCCCGGTGGGATTTGGTGGTACTGCTCCGTCTTGCCTGTCATGTACGTATAAAATGTAAATGAGCCTTCAGAGTCACAATCATCATCTAAATCCCTTGAGGCCCGATGGCTGTGAACCCCTTGAATACTCTCTGCGTGGTATTTCAGATGCCGCTGTGCTCGTGAAAAAGGGGGCGTGGCTATGGATCACTGTTGTGTAGAAAGGCACTGGAAACCATGCTATCCAACGGGTTCTGGATCATCGGCAACTAAAACACAGCTACGTGAAATCTCACTGCGCCTCCACATGCAACAGCATCTCCGTTCTATTGCAGCAGCGCACGCGGCAGCAGCGAAGCTAGCAGGGAGCGGCGGTTTCATCGGACATCGGTAGCAGTTGGGGACAACACTGCGTTTGCGTCCACGGTGGCCAGCATTCAGGGGTGGAAGTGCTCGATAACGACGCATGAAGTTAACAGGAAGTGTGGAAGGCCCTAGCAGGAAGTGGAGGATAGGTGACGGGAAGCAAAGGAAATGTGGGAGTTATGGCCGCTGGTCTCTGCTGGGAGTGGTAGGTCAGTAATTCTCTGTATATCGGTAAGCGCCGTTAAATGCACACAAGAAAGCCATTGCTGCTTGCAGGTGGAGAAGGCGGGGCTTGTGAGCTGCGCCGCGGCGGACCACCAGATGGCGATCCAGACGCTTTGCCTTCACTTTGATGCAGCGGTGGTGTCGTCCGATTCTATAATCGATGTGTTCGAGTGCACCAGGTGACAGGTGGATGTGGATGTTTATGATGGGATGTCGCGTTGGAGACTGAACAGCACTAACACACTCCCACACACACACTTGGCCACACTCCTGCTGAGTCGGGCCGAGGAACCATCCTCCAACTCGGACATTCCTTCTGCTCTTGCGCATCGCTTCGCCCTCTTCCCTCCTTCTTCCCTTCGCCCTCGCATCCCTCGCTTCATGCCAACCCTCAGCGATCATGGGTGTGGGGGTGGGGGGGTGGGGGGTGAGGTGTCGTCTCTTCCACGTTGAGCTCGTGGAGGTCACAGTGTGACAGGGGTCGGCGGGTCGTGGAGATGAGGGGCGTGTCGGCGGTCTTGGTGACAGGTGGCCGTGGCCGCTGAAGCAACAGCCGTCACCTTTAAAAAAAAAAGAAACGACAAAAAAAACAAACAACAGAAGTCGGTGTCCACGACGACTGTCACCGTAGCAACTGTCACCACGGGGATGGTCACATTTGCCAGGGTGACGAGGAGCGGCCGCAGCAACCAGCGCAACCGGGAAGGGGGGGGCCCTCCCCCTTAGACGAAGGAGTTCATGGCGTTGACGGGCGAGGGCGCCTCCGAGCTCTCGTTGCCTTCGTGCGTGTCCTTCTCCTTCTTGCCGCTGTATTGGCCGATGAAGGAGCCGTCCTCGTTGAACTGTCCGTCCCCTCCCTCCCCGTAGTCCACCAGGCTGTCGTCGCTCTCGTCGCGGCGCACCGTCCCGTTGGATGGCGTCCGGCTGCCCTTCAGTGGCTTGTGGTCCTCTGTGTCACTGTAAAAGGGGCAAGGGGGGTGGGGGGAGGGGGGGCGTGGTTATAGAGGGAGTCGCTCGTGCCGTTTATCCTGCAGTCTCGCACACTACGTCCACTCTGCTGCAGATATTACACTCAACAGTAACGTCTGGGGGACAGACACTGAAAAGTCCAGGTCCTGGGAGCACAGCCGAGGGAAACCGTGACATCACCTGTTCCTTTGCACATGCAGGACGGTGCTTTGCATGCGCCAGACACAGAAAGGGTATTAATCGACCAATCGGGGATGTACTACAAGAACTGAATACCCCCGGCTTCCCTGTGGAGGCTGCCCACTGCATCGTAGGACACACCGTTTGAATTAAGCTGCAGTGCCACCGTTTGGCCACTGCATCCATTGGAATCGAGGAGTTGTAATACATCCATGACACCGATTCTTCTTGACATGCCTGCTTCTTCTTCTGGTATTTTGCCAAATGCCAAAAGGCCCAGTATGTTACTTAATAAAGAGTCAAAAATCATACAGACAGATTCATATAAAACGGAGGAAAATAGAAGTCTTAAAAAATATCTGCAGCAGCGTAAACAAGGCCTTACTCACGTGTTAGCATGACATGTTTAGCGCTGCGCAACTGTACCTTGTACATCGGTGCAGTACATACATGCAGGTCTTATTGGTGGACTGCACTTCCTGGCAGTGGACAGTGGATCTACAGTGTTAGTGCTGTCAGGGGGTTTAAAGGGTCATGAGCACTGTTCAAGGGGAAGTCTTGCAAAAGAAAAGCGTGCCGCTCACTCCTCTGCATGGCTTCACCTGCTGCTTCACTCACTATGCTCCATCTGCTTTACATGCAGTCTTCAAAAATGCAACTATAGGACTAATGAGCACTGATGCTCGTCGAGTCTACTGAAGACTCCATTCTGCACGTTCTGCAGTCGAGTCCATCCTGGAACATCTGCGCTCCAGTCACTGAATGAGCGGCTCGTCGCGAGGATGATCAAACGGTACATTTCTAGATGGAATGACGTTTCTCTGTCCTCGCGTTAGAGGATGTTCAACAAGGTCACGTGAGTTGCATGCTGCATGTCTCGTCTTACCTCTCCATCGACCTAAACCCCGCCCCCAAAAGAATGTCAAATAAAACACACACAAATCAAAATGGAGGGACACATGAAAAGCAATTCATGAGCCATAATAGAAATAAAATGCTTTTCATAGACACAGACAATGAGAGCACAGTTCTGTGTGATTACATCATGCACATGGTGAACAACCATATTAATGAGAGCCCGACCAACAAGGAGAGTTTTCGGTCGAGATAAGTTTGAAGAAAAATAATAATATATAACTTGTATGACTTATTCACAAATAACATAGCATGCATGACTTTACAAAAACAATTTAATATCACGCAATTTGGTGAAAAGGCGCAAGATGGGTCAAGTTTTTTTCAGATTTATTTTCCACTTTAAGATTGAAAAATAGCTTTGGTTATTTTATCTTTTGACTTCTTTAAATTTGAGCAAATACATTTGATGAAATTTGGTGATACGAATCGGTCGGGCTCCAATATTAACAGCTGTAAATGACACAGTAGCACCTGAACTACTCGATACTGTGAACAGTTGGTGTGAAAGTGTGATGGAGCACTACGATTCTAAATTGTTTGGAGTTAGCACAGAGTTAAAGAGATGTGATTACTTGTTAAATTTGACATGTCATTGTTAATTAGAATGTTTTAAAGTGTGAGAGGTTTATTATCACTATGATTATTATTATTATTGTGACTATCATTACACGGAATCCACAGGCAGTGAGTTGTGGACTGGGCCTTGCCTCTGTGGAGCGCTTGGTAAAGGAGTCCTGTGGGGACAGTGTCTCTGCAGCCTGGTCAATTGTTCTATGTACAAACAGTCAAGTCGGGACACGAATGAATGAATGAATGAAATGAATAAATCGCACTCACTAATGAAGCTTCACACAAGTTCAATCAGGAAAATTGACAATAGGTTCATTTTGAAGCATTGAACCCATGGAACCAATGTCCTGCGTCCATAGGAACTGCCTCGTTAGCTCCTCCCCCTACACAACATGCTCCACTGTTTTCTGCAGCATTCACATTGAAATCGACACTTTGCAACATGCCGTTGAACGCAGCCCCATTTTCTCGGACTCCTGATTGAACTCAGTGATTTCAGCCACTTATCGGGACTTCTGCGTTCCTCCCCCTCACCTGTATTCTCCAAACGTCCCATCATCCTCCTTCATAGGCTGGATCTCAGGGTCTTGGTGAGCATCTTCTTTCTCTTTCACTGCAGATCAAAGTTGGTTTTTCCCACTTTCTTCACTCACATCCACGTCACAAATACTTTGAATTTACACGATGTGCCAATAACGAAGCATTACCTGGGTATTTGCCCCCTTTGTTCCTCTTGATGAAGCACACGATGAGGAGGATGAGGATGAGCAGGGCGATGGCGCACATCAGCCCGATGAACCAGCCCTGGGTGGCGATGTCCACCTGTCGGCTCGGCACGGCTGCATAGAAAAGGAAAAGCGTCAAAGTGAAATCCGAGCCTGTGGCGTGGCTTTTCTTCGTGCGGAGGTTAACGGAGGCTGTGAACACTGAAATGGACGTTTAAATGAGTTAGTGTGCGATGGCTGATCTGGCACCCAGATGGATCAAACCAAGGAAAGGAGTGAAAATGAAGAACCGACTTCGATCTGCATGCATCAGACCAACTTCCGACATGCTTGAACACTACATGTAAGAGAGTACGCTACCATACATCCATGCTGGAATGTACTGTGGTGACGACGAGGAAATGGAACCACACCAACAACCATCCATCCATCCATCCTGAGGCATGCCGCCTCACCTGGCACCTTGACCTCCACCTCGTCCGTGCTGTGCACCGTGGAGTCGCTCGGGTCCCGAGCGACCACGCGCACCCTATAGGTCGTCGCCGGCTTTAACCCTTTTAATTTATGAGTGTGTGAACCGTTTACCAACTCCTTCTTCCAGTCCTCTTTGCCTAGAGGGGCAGGCGTGTTTGGGGTAAGAGCGGAATTCAGAGGGAAAAGGTGAGTCTTTATTTATATAATCCGGCGGGTAATTTGAGGAATAGGTCACCGTTACCTCCACCAAGGGCCAAGGTGATGCAAAAGCTACTTCACGATTCCCACGAATGTTATTAGAATTACACGTGCGCCAGAATCGAGCGGTCGATTGTGGGTCGGATCCAAAAAGGGCATATATGCATTTCTCATCGTTGTGAGATTGAATTTTCATGACGATTGTGCAAAAACTGATGTTTAGGTTTGAAAAACAGAAAAATCTAGAGGCCTTGGCGGAGGAAATGGAAACCGTGAATACAGAAGGAAACCTTACTGTTTTCAACTATATATTCCACATATACATTCTTATGGCGTCCAAAGTATTCCCAACTGATCGACGCGCCGTCCTCCAATATGGACGTGTTAACGTTGCCGAACGCAGGGCCTGTAGGGGGCGCTATGCACAAGGCAAGGCAGGTTTATTAATATAGCGCATTTCACAGAAATAAAAGCAAGGGTCAGTACATGATCGTACAAACAGTAAATGATAGGAATTAAAGTATGAGAACATGAAGGCATGAAAACAGTAAATGATCAAAGCATAGGATAAAAATAAAATATCTTATAAATATCTATACGAATCTTTGGTCTACCACAGTAAGTACTAATCCTTCACGGAAGCATAGTGAGTTAGCAGAAGGCATCTGGACAACGTTTGGTCTTAAGTTTAGACTTTAAACTGGAAACGGTTGGAGCATTTTTGATGCCCTCTGGACGTTGGCTTTGTTTTTGAAAGAACTCTCGCTGCTGCATTTTGTATCATTTGAAGCTGTTTCAGGGTCTTTTTAGGGGGGCACGTGAACAGCCCCTTCAGGTAATCCACCCTGCTGGAAATACAAGCATGAATTAGTTTCTCCGAGTCATCGTTTGATATAAACCCCCTAAGTTGGGCAATGTTTTTGAGATGGTAGAATGTTGATCTAGTAATTGTTTTCAAGTGGCTGTTAAAATTTAGATCAGCGTCTCTGTGGAGAGAAGCCCGGGTCCTAAAGGAAGATTAGTCATTTCTCTCAACTGTTGAAAAAAGAACTCGAGCATTGTTCATATTCTTGCTGATGACGTCTTACATGTTTCAGAGTTCTATGTGCGTAGCATCTCTTTGTGGATTTGAAAATGGATGGGAAGTTTAGATTTACGCCATTTTCTTTCAGTCCTCCGACATCCTCTCTTTCGGAGTTTGACCGTGGGCTGATGCTTCCATGGTGCTTTCCGCTTTTCAGTGACTCTTTTGAGCTTAAATGGAGCAATATCATCCATAACGTTGACCAAGATGTTTCTCACCGAATCAGAACACTGATATGTGATCCAACCTGATGCCTTTTAAATACTTAACCCTACGTTCACACTCGTCGTTGACTTCCCATAACGCTTCACACGCAGCATTCCCATGTTGTCTACATGCGGCATAAGTTCTAACTAACATGCATTATTATACAATAATGCCGTAAGCTACAAGTTAGTTGCTTGTACCCTTGTGCAACGTGGGAGTCGGGGACTGAGTGATGGGGGAGGTTGGGTGAGGAGGGGGCTCTGTGGGGCCTGGAACAGAGCAGGGAAAGAGTGAGACAGGACAGGTTAGCCACACATAGTCACAACGTGAGGAGCTGTGCTGGCGACATGCTGGAGGCGACATCCCCGAGGGTTAACGATAATTCAGCGCCGCATGCTTTTCATTAATGCTGGTTCAGTCAACATCACAAAAGGTGGCGCTGCGTCAACAGGTGAGCAAATACATTCCCAAGCATCATGCCAGAGGTCAGTCCAATTCAGTACAGACTGTAGCTGATGCTCATGCAGCCTATGTTTTAGTCAGAGAGCTACAGCCCATCCTATTGGAAGAGGACTCGCTGAGGCCTGGTGGACACAAGAGGAATTACAATTCATATCCCATTTTAAAAACATGGGAGACAGAATCAGATCATTCACTTATGTACAATTATTATAAGCTCTAAATTAAACACCAATAATGTGGGATACTAGGAAAAACAAACAGACAAGGCTAAATGTCGCCACCTAGCGGCACTTGACGGTTTTGCAGCGTAAATTCAAAACAAGAAAAAGAAGCACTTCATCGATAGTTTCATCGCATGTTAGATAACTACGATTCAAGAGCAGAGAAGCTAGGACGTATCCCTCATATTATGGGATGTTTGGGTAGATAATCCGCTCCCGCTGAAATCGGAAAAACAGCGCCTGTGGTTTTCATCCTCTCGTGTGCACCGACACTTATAGCTATTTGCAGATGCCATGGAATACTGACGTGTGCAGCCATGCTTACGAAAACATGCAGGGTAGGAGGGTGGGTTAACGCTAATTCCTATGCTAACTATATCTGAAGAGAGTTAGCATGCAGGGACTTCCTGTGGCAAACAGGCGTTACCTTGGCCCGTCACTACAGGGGGCTGAGTTTGAGCTTCAGAGGGAAGAGAAAGAGATAGAGGGAAGCGTGAGGTTGAGTGGTTCCTTAATCCCGGGTCACCACTGCGCTAATGCCAGTGGGGGTCGCTGACCCTTCAAATAGACAATGGGTAATGCGTAATGTATTAGGTGTAGAAGTGACCTGTGTCCATGACGATAAAGGCCTCTTCTTTGATGACGGGGCCAGAGCCCTTCAGCGTCTTGGCGCTCAGGTGGAACTTGTAGAGCATGCTGGAGTTCAGGTTGCTGAGGGTGATGCTGGTCTCGTTGGCCTCGAGGCTCAGGACGTTGACCGGTCCCAGTTCACTGGTGGTGTTGACTGCGCAGATAAGAGTCGGGGAGTCAACAGTGTGCTCATTGCCTCGCCACAGTGCGAAGGACGCATGTCGGGGGGAGCGTGTTAAACTACCTGCTTGGTATTTCAGCGTGTACCCAGCGAGGCGGCCGTTGTTGCGCTCTGGCGGACCCCACCGCAGGGTGAGGGTGTCCAGACTGGGGTTGGTGATTTTCAGGAAGGACGGAGGACCCGGGACTGGAAGTAAAAACACAGAACCAGGTCAGCAGGATTCACAGGACTCACTGAAAGCCCCAACAGCAAGTGAGAACACAAGTCTTGACCCATTTGAAAAATACAATCCCACACAGGTCCCACTCCACGTTAAGTAAATGCAGCAGTTGGAGGTTTCCAGTTGGTCGCTATGGCGATTCTATACAATTCTGACCAGTGGGTTTCTCTCTGCTGGCCCCTAAACATGGAACCTTTGCACCACCGATGGACAGTCCACTAAAGACTGTAACCATAGCACCCGGTTGGCCCCCACACAATGGTACCCTGGCGCCCCCTGCTGGCCCGTAAACTGGCAAATAACCTGCATGATTGTTTTCATTGCTCCAGCATGAAGTCTCGAAATACATCTAGACCAGGTTCTCTCGACAATAGAGGCCTTAATGTCGGATGACTGTGTTTAGATAGTTGCCCAGACCTCCTTCTGGAGTCTCAAACGTCTTGCTGGGGGTCCGGGGCCCCTCCCCTTTGCTGTTGACGATCCGGATGAACAGGCTGTAGAGGCTGTAGGGCTGCAGACCGGGCAGAAGCCCCTCGCTGCGGTTCCCACTGAACGTCAGAGTCTGCTCCTCCACGTCCTTTGATCCCTCCGTCTGGTGCAGGCCGCGCTCGCGGCGATAGTAGACCTGCGGCGATCACAGCGAGATGTGTTTACACTCATGTTGTCGCTCTGAGGATCACGCTAGCACAAGCTCTTTTAGCTTGTTTACAACCAGCTTCAGCCATATCTTCAGATTCCACCACATTAGCATGTTTACAATCTGCAATCCAATAAGTGTTTACATGCATTTATTTTGTTGTTTCGGGATTCTTTATATTAATATGAGACATAACCATTTGAAACATGACTCGACACAAAATTCTTTACATGATGAGTCACAGTTATACAATTTCCCTGTTGACTTCCTCTAACTTTACTCTTCTCAGTGTAAACGTACTGCGGGGTACTGGGGTAGAGCTCTCATATAAACATTATCTTATCATTATTAAAGTCTTGACAAGAATCTTTTCTGTAAGTATTTAGTTGCTTCAAAAGAACGATTTACTTTACTAGTGATTTATCCAAACCCTGTGCTTGACAAAGATCACAGAATTGAACATGCATGTAAACATTCCACAGATGCAATGAGCAACTTCGATGTTTTGAGTGTGCGGCTATAATATAAAGGTGAAACCTCTTCACGTTTCATTGAGCACTTTTGCATCACAATCTAGAAACAACAACACAAACAAACACACAAACTGAAACCACCCTCTTCCCACATGTCTGCCCCAGCAAACATTTTACAGAGCAGGTGCTGTTTCTGCCAATTTATGCACACCTGCAAAATGGCCGCCTCCTATGCAATTATCCAATGAGAAGCTCATACATACATGGCCAGCCTCCTCAGGAAGCTCCGCCTCACTTCCCACGTGGCAAAGTAAAGCTCTGTGAGTTTCTATATTTCATTAATTAACTAAATCTGTTTCTCAAAGATGCAAAACTACACTTTTTCTTTTGATATCTATATTCCTTATCATTGTTCAGCTGGAAATAGTTTGTTGGATTTTAAGTTTTCATTGCCACCTCATGCTTGGAACTTTTATTTTGACAATGTCAGGGAAGCTGACCACCATGTGCCAGCTCCTGATTGGATGATTGCCAAAAGTGGTGGCCATTTTGTGGGGGCTGTGCAGAGCGTCAGCTCATCTTATGAATAATGTTGGTGGGGGAAACATGTTGGAGGGAAAAGGGGTGTGGGGGCAAAGAGATGTGGGGGGGGGCATGGTGGTAAAAGGATGGGGGAATGAAGCGACATGTGGCGGTGGGAGGACATGTGGTGGTGGGAGGACATGTGGTGGTGTTGGGACATGTGGTGGTGTTGGGACATGTGGTGGTGTTGGGACATGTGGTGGTGGGAGGACATGTGGTGGTGTTGGGAGGACATGTGGTGGTGGGGGAACATGGGGACTAAGGGCCGTGTGGTGTTGGGAGGACATGTGGTGGTGGGGGAACATGGGGACTAAGGGCTGGTGGTGTTGGGAGGACACGGAACACGTGGTTGGGGGGGGGGGGGGGGGGGGGCGCACGGGGGGGGTTGAGCGCAGCCATGTGTTGGGGAATGTCCCTCACACGGCAGCGTCCAGCACATGCTGAGCTGAGCTGGTGCAGAGGCAGGAAGACGGAGGCACCTTGTATCCCAGCAGGTTCCCTCTGACTGAAGGTGGAGACACTGGCTCCCAGTGGACCTCTGCCAGTGTGCTGTTGTGGACCATGACCTGCAGGCTCTCGGGCGCAGACAGCGGCACTGCGGGAGGCAAAGAGGGAGACGTGACGGAGACGAAGAATATGACGACGCAAACTGAATCAAAGGAACTTATCATTTGGGTTAAAGAAGAAATTGAATCATATTGCCGCCCATACGTGCGATCATCTACGTGGACTCTTTATACCACTGAGCTCTGAAAGTAGGCAGCCATTTTGGGTCACCATATTTCTACAGTGGCCCGGAATGGATAAAGTAAATATCCTTTGTGATGGGGGTTATTCAGATCTTACACACTTTAGATCTAGCACTAACAGAGTTCTTGGCCTGCTTCTGTTGACTCGACAATCAAACGGTTATTGTCTCACTCACAATCTTCCCCCGAAAACCCGATCACCACCTCCGGTTCTGGTCCGTTGCCGTAGTCGTTGGCGGCTTGAACTTTAATCTCGAACGGCACGAAGGTGGGCGTCCCCGTCACCACGAACTGGGAGACGTTGACCACGGTCTTGGACGACCACTCCCCGTCCATGTCCTTCTGTCTCCACTGCACCTTGTACTCCAGGCCGGGCCCGTTGGACTGGAAACCAGTCAGCGGCTGCCCAAAGGAGATGGTACATGAATCTGTTGCCTCGAAGAAAGTGACAAAATGTGAATAAACGGTGTCGTCTTACCGTCCAGGAGATCACCAGGTTGTTGGGCTCGGTCCCCTCCGCCTGAACGTCTACTGGGTTTTCATCAGGAGCTGTGAAAACCCGAGAATACAAAATAAATCAATACATCTGACTCTTTTTTAATTTGGGGACAAAAATCAAAGATGGCCGCCTCGGCTGTACCTGCAGGGCTGGTCCTGTACTGGCGCGAGGGCTGGCTGGGCTGGCTGAGGCCCACGTGGTTCTGAGCCAGCACCCGGAACGAGTAGTAGACGTACGGGGAGAGGTCGAGCCGGGCCGAGGTGCTGGTGCCGCCCACCTCCGTCAAGTTGATCCACAGACCCTGATCGTGCAGGAGATCCTCGTACTGCACCAGGAACTCTGGGGATGAATCGTACAAATATGATCAGGTGGGTTTCATGGAGGAGCGAGACCTCGTGACGGCTCATCGTGCCGAGGACCACTTCAGTCCATCGCTGTGGTTTCGTGCTTGACGGCATGAAAATGGTGCATTTCGAATAAATGACTGCAGAGACGTTCTTACTCTGAATGGGACTGTTGTGATCGTCTCCAGGGATCCAGGTGAGCTGGACGCTCCTGTCCGTCTGCTCGGTCAGGTCCAGGTCCGTCGGGGGGTCGGGTTTCTCTGCGGGAGGATAGAGACCATGAGGAGCGATCCTTCTCGCTGGATCCTCAATCTATTATCTAATTGGTTTCCTGTTGTCGATTTGGAGGCCATTTGAATGTGGCTTATTTTATGTGCAGGATTTTATGTCACTACTTCACCAATTCACAGAAAAGTTAGCCTAAGGACCTATGAATCGGGAGCAGACCTCTTTATGGGGTGTGTCACCATTTTGGACCACCAGGTGTTTTACAGTATCCCAGAATGGACAAACTCAACACCTTTTTAATGAAAACGGCAGTTGATGATGGATTCTCTTACATGCCTGGAAAGGAGGGATGACGTGGGGGTATGAAGCGGCGACATTTAACTTCAGCACAATGTTCCTTTAATATCGTTATCAGACAGGTGGAGTGGAAACACCTGAGAGTCAACCATGTCCTACATGAACTGACAAACACGCCGTCTAAATCAAACTACAGACTCAAATGAATGAATGACAATACAATCTAAATTCTTGAACATGAAAGAATCTGACAATGTAAAATGACAAGAAAAATAAAAAAGTGTAGAAACTTAAAGATGGCCCAAATACCATATTCATAGTAGTTCATGCTTGGTGCTTCTGTCGTGATACTTGATAAATGTGTGAGCAGAGGTGAAGTGGAAACCGCACCGACTGTCAACCCGCTATGAGGATGGAACTGACAATGGAAATCTAAGGCTGAAGAAGACGAGGGCAACGGAAACATGCAGCGCTATTCATTTTACCGTAGACAATAGCAGGAGTAGGAGTCGCCTCTGTGGCGTAAGAAGCAAAGGGTCAAAGTGCGAGAGAAGGGTTAAAGGTTAGTGAGGGACATTTTAGAAGGAGGAAGAGGAAAAGTGTGACAGGTATTCTGGGAAAACAAAGTTACAACACAGGAGAACACTCTAATCTCTCCACCCAACAGCTGAGGGGAAGGTGTGAACGCACCGACGACGGTCAGCACGGCGCTGGCAGAGTCCTGGTCCAAGGTGGTGTTCATGATACAGGTGTATCTGCCCTCGTCCTCCTCCGTCACCTGTTTGATGGTCAGACTGTCCGAGTCCATCTCGAACCTGAAGGTGTGAGACACGGACGCTGGGTCACATTCATTGATGAGCTTCAATGCTACGGCTTGTTTTTCCACTTGTAAAAAGTAGGCGTGTCCCTATCCCACAGCGTATAGGGGCCGTCCCCAAAGAATTGCTGCATTCAGAGGGGCATCTTTTCACTGCCCCAAAATAAGGAGGCACCCTCTACTCGGGTAAACGTGTTTATGTCAGCGGGACCCCGGCGTCGCCCGTAAGCCTGGTGGTATCGTACCTGTCGTCGCGCGGCAGCTCCCCCGTGTCTTTGAGCCAAGTCATGGTGGGGACGAGGGAGAGGTCGTGTTTGACTTTGCACTCGAACACCGCGCTCATCCCCCTCTGCACCACCTTGTACTCCGGCTGCTTCAGGATGCGAGTGGGCTCTGCGGGACGGAAAGAAAACCACAGGCTGACCGCGTGCTCTCGAGCCTGTTTCCCAGCTGCCGGCGCTCCGTGTCTGACCTTTGACCTCCAGGTAGACGTGGTTCTCCTTGATGCCCAGGTTGTTGGTGGCGATGCAGGTGTACTTGCCGCTGTTGGCCGGCTGGGCCACGTTGATCTCCAGCGTGCCGTTCTCGTGGATCACGTAGGCGTCGCCGTTCCTGATGCTGGTCTGGCTGTCTTTGAACCTGGGGGCAGACCACACGGACCACGAATGAACCAACGCGCACGGTGGTCCGAGCGGGGGTGCGCAGAGGGACGGACGAGTGGCTGGGAGTCTGACCATGCGATGGTTGGGATGGGTGAGCCGAAGGAGGAGCAGTGAAGCAGGGCCGGACTGTTGCTGATGACCTGGTACACCTGGTTGGGCGGAGTGAGCACTCTGGGGGCTTCGGCTGTGGGAGGAAACCAATAATAAATCAATATATTCATGGTCTTCTTTCACTGACTCTCAGCCGCAGTATGTCCCTATTTTAATAATATATCAAAAGGTGCCGTGTGTACGATTTGGTGACCTCTAGAGGTGAAGTTGCATCCATCACCTCACCCTTCCGCAGGAGAACCCATGGTAGACGTTTGTCCGTTTTTGCCTTTGATGTTGCCTTCGTATTTGACAGAATAGTTCACCGTGCCCCGGTTTGCCTGCAAACACCTCAGCTGTGCCACTCGCTGCAACAGTTTCTGTCCCCGATGAGGCCGAGGGCACTTCCAGGGGGTGAGATTCCTCTTTCTGCCCATCTGGTGGCAGTGTTGGCCAAAGCGCTTCAAAATGACACCAAGTCACTCCTGTCCATCCCTTCGCTGTCCCTCTCCCTTTGCTACTTCCCGCGAGATGTTTGCGCTTTCCCGCGACAACTTCCCGCGAGATTTTCATGGGGTCTCATGGGAAATGTTGTCCAGAGTCGAGCATTTTTTCCATTTTGTAAAAGGACAAGCGATGACTAAGATATTTGGATAAACACATGGTGAAATTTTCAATATATAATTGTTTTGTAATATTTTTAGAAGTGACAAAAATGACAAATCTTACACACTGCACCTTTACGTACAGGATACTGGTCAGGCAACGCTGTAATCCCCTCCATTACCACTAGAGTGAGTCGTGAGCCACTACAGTGCCAAGTCTGCGTCTCTAACACAGTGGCTGAGGTTCACTCACTTTGTAAACACCCCAGACCTTATATACACGGCATATGGATAATGCTGCCATCTGTTGATAATAAATGGAACTGTCAAAATGATCAACTGGATTTTTTTGGTCTTCTCACCCAGAACGCTGACGAAAGCGTTGGCCAGCAAGTATCCAAACTCGTTGGAGGCGTTGCACTGGTAGACGGCGCTGGATCCCGACTGCACGTTGCTGAGGATGACGGTGTCGCCCTCCACCTTCCGAGCGTGGTCCTCGGGAGCATCTAGCGCGGAAGACGTGTTTTTAAAAACGGAGCCGTGGCCTGCGGACCCTCCATGTACCGATACAGGTGCAGTAGAAGAAGTGTGACTCACTCTCTATAGAGACCCCATTGACGAACCAGTTGATGTGGGGTTTGGGTTGTCCGTTGACACGGCAGGTCAGGATGCCCGTCTCATTCGGGGCGAGGATCAGGTTCCTGGGAGCACTCACCCAGAACGGAGCCGCTGTGGGAGGAACGAAAATAATGATGCAGGGGGGGGGGGCTCTACAATGCATGATGGGAAAAGGCCTCGTACCTTTGACGGTGACCTTGATGACGTGGCTGGCGGTGCCCTGGTTGTTGGTGGCGATGCAGCGGTAGTCTCCGGCGTCGGCTTCGTTCACGTCGGAAATCCTCAGCATTTTCTGGAAGTTGTGGAAAGACGAGCGGCTGTTCTGCAGCTCGCCTCCGTCCTTCTGCCAGGAAACATCTGGAGTGGGCCTGTCCACGGAGCAACGTTAGCCGCCATCAGTGTATACGTTTCATTTTCCAACGACAGAAAACCCTCTCTTGAAAAGCAGAATGCAATTGCATGGCTCCATTATCGAAGCAATTTGCTTCGACTTGTAGTACGGTCCACGTCAATCACATTGACTTCACTTCCCTCAGCAATGAGAGCAACATCATCAAGAAAAAAAGAGAGTCAATGTGATGAAAATCAATAATGAATTGATTGCTAACAGATTAAAAGTAAACAAAAAATGTCACCAATACACAACCATTCCATGAGGAATACTTATTTAAATAATTAAAATAAAAAATAGCACTGTAGTGTACAGCCTGTGATTTGTTAGAAGTATTATCATTGCTATTCAATCCATATGATATCATTGATTGTATCGTTCTATGCCCTGTGCGCTGACACCATTGGGTCAAGCGCGACACATTCAAAATGGCCGAGTGTGGAAAAGTGTCACGTGAATAAAGGCTGCGGACAGAAACTCACAAGCCGTCAGCGATGCACTCCAGCTCCAGAGTCTCTCCCCTCAGAACCATCTCGGTGCTGCTGGAGCCCTGAGGCAGCATGAAGCCGGGCTGCCTCTCCCCCTGTGGACTGTCTGAACACACGAGCACACGGGACGCCATCAAGAACCGGGCGGCAACCCGAGGACTTTAAAGCTTTGAGACGCGAGGAACGGGGAGGCGGAGTCTGATTGGTCAGAGGGGACAAGATGAGTGAGTGATGAGTCAACACAGTGTAAAGAGAGGACATGTTTGTGTTATGCCTCATCACGGACTGTGTGAGCACCGGGGAATCTCCCTGGAAGCGGTTGCTATGGCAACCTGGGTGCGCTCTGCAGAGAGAGGAAAGCCTGCAGCTCCACGGATACACACTCCTCTCGTCCTATAGGAGGAATCTATACTTCCTTTTCAAAGCATTCATAGAAATGAACATTATAACCATGTGACATACGCAGCCGCCATCTTGGATCATCAAAGATGATGCAGCACGTCGTGTGTGAGGTTGTTCATGCTTTGAAGGCAGTTTGGATCTTTTTGATGCCGTCCATCTTTAAACTCGAATTTAAAGGTCTATTCTAATGTTAATTATTTATATTCATTTTGAAATCAGAATCTAAAATGTGTGTGTGTGTGGAGGGGGGGGGGGGGGGGGGGGGGGGGGGGGGGGCAGGTCCAGGCCGAGTTGCATGTAATTGTGAGTGAATCGGGTACTTTGTTGTCAGGGGAGGAAACCCCCCGGGGGGGGGGGTGGTAAATTTAGCAGCAGCACTCACCACCATAGAACTCAGTGATATTGTATAAAGCAGCCACAGTCTCATTCAGAGTTTCCACTGGAATGTGACAGAGAGCGGAGAACATGCAGAGCAGGGAAACAAACAGGAAATGCTTTGGAAGCGATGCATCTTGAAAATGCATCTCAAACACTGGATGTTTGTGCATCACTGGTCCTTAAAATACAATTAGTATCAAATATGTAGGGGATACATTTGTTTTTTTGCTGGTTAACATCTGTAGAAGTTGTAGTTGGAGGTTTGTGGTGCAAATCCACACGTTCTACTTCCTGCCACGTGGGATTGACGGTGCCGGACTCACTGCTGAGCACGGTGACGGAGATGGGCTGCTTCTGCTGGATGGTCTGCGTGTGGGGGAAGCGGGCGTAGCAGATGTAGTCCTTCCTGGTGTCCTCTGGGAGGACGTTGGAAAAGTACAAGTCTCCGTTCCGGGCCTGGGACACACGTTTGCCCAGAGGCAGCCTCATGAAGTCTGAGAGAGAAGGGAGATCCGTTTTTTGTATGTGGGAAACCACAGACTACAGAAGTGATTTAAAGGTCCAGTGTGAAAGATTTCAGTTCATCAATAATGCTAAAAATATAAACTCTATTATTCAGGATAGAATGATATGCAAACGACCCACTGTTGTCCATCCAGAAAATGATGGGAGGAGGCAGCCCAGCAGGGGGCCTGCACTGCAGCACCAAAGACACGCCCATCTGCACTGTGACGGCTTCAATTCTCTCCTTAGACCACAAGGGGGACCCTGTGAGTCGGGAGCAAAAAAAGCAGTGGATTTTTGTACAACTCTGCGAGTGAGTGGGTTTTCTTCTCGTCTCACTCACTGGACTGGCGGATGACGATGTGGTTGGACACGGCCGTGCCGTGGTCGTTGTGGGCCGTGCACTGGTACGTCCCCTCGTACGCCTCCGCCTTCTCGCCGCTGATGTCGATGACCAGGGTTCCTGAGCCGGGCTTCATCAGCACCTTGGAGTCTTTCTCCACGTCGAAGTGTAAGCCGTTTCTTGTCCACGAGAAACTGAGAACCAGCACGAGAATGATTATCATTCTTTACGACCCTCTGTCCTCGAACCATCCCATAATAAACCGATGGAGAAGGACTGGAAATTATGAAATAGGATATGTAACTAATATTAACAAAATAAAGAATGAGAGGAGTTTGAAATTGAAAAATAAAAGTAGGGTTGACAGAATGTAATAAAATGAGAAACATTTTTAGAATAAACAGACAAATAAATTGGGGAATATAAGTCCGGAATGAACTCTCTGATTATATATTGGCAGCTCTGATGACTCACGTCTAACAGCAGCCAGCAGGAGGTGCTGTGCGGGGATCAAAGCCAACGCGCATGAAAGACGTGGTGGTGACAGATATGAGCCGAATTTGGTGTTTTATTTTGAAAAAACTTGATTTCCTGTATATGGACGTGATTCAGCATCATCTAACCAACCTACTGATGAAATTGACAGGTCAGAATGTTGTGACCAACTTTTGATAAGGGACTATTTTTTGAGCTGGTGGTCAGTTACGCTGCGAATGCGCTATGCTGATGTGGCATCGGCAAACGAGTGTCCGCGGAGCTGAGCGTCTTTGGAATGTCACCTGGGACTGGGCTTGGCCTTGGCCTCACAGTGGATGACGATGTTCTCCCGGGGATCGAAGATGTAATCCTTCGGGGACTGTAGCGTTATGGTCGGGGGTTGAGGCACTGGAGGAAAACAAACAGTGAAATCACACGTGTACAAACAGGAAACGTACACCAGCGTGCAGCGTTCACATCGAGGCCGAACGTCACTGCAACCAAACAAAGTTACCAATTTAACCCGTAAGATCCTATAGGCACATTTTGTGCCATTTCGTTCATTAGCCAATGGCAACTACGGACATGTAGAAGAAGGTATGGTCACATGGCACAGTGGGGTAAGTTAGGTGTCCTGGAACCTTGGGATCGAAACTGGACTCGAACCGTGTTTGTGGCTGACAGACAATCAAATGAGCAGTAATTAATTCAATGAATTGGTCCAATTAATCAAACTGATTCACTTAATAATATCCATCCAATTGATAAATAGGCCCAAATCTTTTACTACTTCCAAAGATCATTTTTCTTTCTTCATTCTTAGTTTTTGAAGGGATTTCATGAAACGGAACAAAAATAGAAGCTTATCATCTGTTTAAATATTTCTTCACCGGATTTACAAATATCTTATTTATTTCATCAAACAGACTCTCCTTTATGTTCAATTTATCGATTTAATTGGACCAATTAATCAATTAGATCACATTGGTCCAAATGATTAATTAATACAGTGATCTAAAGTAACCTTCTGAGTAATAAAACCAAATAGACATCAAAGTGTCAACAAACAACAGATGTACAAACCACTGCACCACCACACCTGGGACATTTGAGGCTTAGAAGGGTCAGATGGGATTTGATCCCACAACCTCCACATCTCCAGCTATTGGCTGATGCCATATCTTTATCCCACTGAGCTATGTAGCCACACCTCGAGCCTCGTGGTTCACCCTGTAAAGCCTTACACCCCGCAAAATATAATAGAACACTGAAATGTATATTTTGGGCAGAAGCAGTTTGATAAGGTTGAATCGTTTTTAAACTTGAAAAATATAATATAAGATTTGTATTATATTTAGACATTTTTTTATTGTAAGGATTATAAAGGACCTCTTAAGGGTTAAAGACGCACAACTCAGTCCAAAACATGCAAATGGCAAAACACAACACTGCATGCATGTCTGTTATATTCCTCAATCCCACACAAAGAGCAAAAACGCCACGCCAGCAGAATTCAACTTACATCCTTCCAGAACTTTAGCTTTTTAGTCCAGCGTGACACGGCCAACAGAGGTGGAACATTGAGGAAGAGGTACTGGTTAGTTTTTGCTCGTTGCAAAAAAGAAAAAGCAGGTACAGGTGGAATAATTCATCTTTCAGGTACTTTGAGGCATTTTGGTCGAGCCTGCTGAGAAATATGAGGCAGGTGCAACAAATGCCAGGAAAGAAGCCGAAATGTAAAAGTGAAGAGACGGACAGATCCGTGCCGACTCGTGCAAAGGCGTCGCGTTCACTTCATGGCAACTGCAACATCACTGGAATCCACAGAAGTCATTTCCTGGAACTTGGTTGGAGCGGAGGTGAAGATACTTACGATCCAGCGGCACCTCCAGCGCCGCGGTCACGTGACTCAGCAGAACAAAGATGGCCGCGGACCAGGACGCCCGCCTCCTGTGGCTGCCCGTGCTGGGACGCATCGTGGTGCCGACCTTGGATCCGGCAGCGGTTGAGGCGGAGAAGTCTGTGGAGTGAAAGCATCCGATTTCAGAATGCGCCCAGATACTGAAACTACATGAGCGCAGGGGTAGCCCACTCATCAGAGGGTCGCAGGTTCAATCCCCGATTCTTTATTCCAGATTTCCAGTGTGTCAATCCTCTTTTTGAGGCGTCTAGTCACAGCCTGGCTCAGAGGCTGAGGCAGAAAAGGGGAACAAGTTGAAACGATGGAAGATATTTATTTATTACATATCCATGCGTGAATGAAGCAAACAAACAAAGCTGAGATACGGAAAAGCGCTGCCAGGAGAGAGGGAGGGGATGAACTGGTCTGCCCAGAGATCTGATGAGGTCCACTACACTTCCATCTTAAACAGTGACATCTGGTGGCGGGTGGAGTGCATGCGATTCTCATCATTTTGGAGCAACGCTATCATTAAAGATCAAAGGATTTGATTCCTTTGAATTTTACCAGACACATTGTTTGAAGACCAAAGGATCTTTGCGGCCTTATGTAAGACTAATCAAACGTTATCTTCAAAAAAGCATAAACAAGACTGTGGGTGATGGCGACTGCAAAATGAATGAAGACGATATCGCAATAAAATACAGGAAAGCAAAAGTGTGACTGCTGACTCGGCATTCACCACACTAACATGCGGCGTCATGCTGATTATTTGATGTTCCATAAGGCGCATTAAACAGCCTGATTGGCAGCTGAGACTCACAACCGCACAGACTGTGGCTCAAAATGCACAAGATGGAAGGAAAGTCCAGAAGCAGGAATCCTTTGTAGCCCTATGATGTCTATTTTCCGCCAAAGTCACAGTAAGAGCGGAGGATCCATGCTCGCGGCACATTAGCGGCATCGTGCGGCTCGAGCGGCGTCACACACCACGGGGAGAATGTTTCGGTGGGACAGGGTGGGCGCAGGGGGCCACACTCCGGCCCACGGCCAGGCGCGGGATCTGCGCGGCGAGCGCGAGGACGTAGAGTACCAGAGGCAAAGGGCTTCCAAGCTGAACGCCCGGCTGAAGAAGCGCGTGGAGGAGATGCACAGGAGGACGGAGTCCACGGCGGAGCCCGAGCCGACGGAGCGGGACGTCCAGAGGTGTCGGGAGAGTCTGGTCCGGCAGAAGGAGGAGTTCTCGCGCTGCCTCCTGCAGATGCGGGAGAAAGGCTCCGAACAGAGGCTGATGGAGGACAAACACCGGGCGCTGAAGCAGCAGCACAAGGACGAGGAATCACGCAACAGTTTCCTGAAGGAGGACCTGGGCAGACTGGAGGAGAGGCTCTCCAGGCAGAGGGTCCGGGAGCAGAAGTGCCAGCAGAAGACGGAGGAGAGCCGGGTTCTGTGCGAGCTCATCGCCGAGCTGCGCGAGCAGCGCCGCGGCCTGCGAGCGGAGCTGCAGCAGCAGCAGAGGATGCTGAGGACGCACCGTCTGCAGCAGAGCGTGAGCAAGACCGGGCGCTTCCTGGCCCACGAGCTCCAGTCCCTGAGGGGGGACTTCGAGTCGTCCGGGCGCTGGATCGCGCTCTGCGGCAACGTGCGGAGCGACATCGCCTTCTTCCAGGACAGGAGCGCCAAGTTCAGAGAGCAGATCCGGGCGCTGGAGCAGAGGGTCAGGGAGGCGAAGGCCGAGGGCGCCGAGGGCGAGGGCGCTGAGGGCGAGGGCGCTGAGGGCGCTGGGGGCGCCAAGGGCGAGGGCGCTGAGGGCGAGGGCGCTGAGGGCGAGGGCACTGAGGGCGAGGGCACTGAGGGCGAGGGCGCTGAGGGCGAGGGCACTGAGGGCGAGGGCACTGAGGGCGAGGGCACTGAGGGCGAGGGCGCTGAGGGCGAGGGCGCTGAGGGCGAGGGCGCTGAGGGCGAGGGCGCTGAGGGCGCTGAGGGCGAGGGCACTGAGGGCGAGGGCACTGAGGGCGCTGAGGGCGAGGGCGCTGAGGGCGAGGGCGGATCGGTCGGTGGGGCGGAGGCAGGGGACGGCAACGTTTGGCTCCAGACGCTCCAAAAAGAGCTGCAGGCCTGGTGATGGGGGGGGGGGGGGGGGGGGGGGGCCCCACCCCGCGCCCGCGCCAGAGCCCCGCCGGGGGGGGGGGCGCACTCCATGGCCCTGCCGGAATGACTGCTGACTCAGCATTCACACCAACACAACCTTTTGTTTGTCGTCCGCACTGCGATTGACTTTCTGTCTCAATCCAATTGTCCCCCGTCACAACCACGTCCCCCCTTTGCCCGACAGCGGCCGACGGACCGGACCCTGATGCCGTTTGACAGAGACACTTTACATGATTGGGTCTGGAAGGTGCAACTCTAGATCTTTAACCAGCTAAGCAACTTTTTTTGATCTTCATGCAAGGAACAGGAAATGCAAACCCTGGCTTTGCAACTCATCCTCTGCGACGCCACTGTGTTATTTACTAAAGGCAACAAAACACGGAGGTAAAGCCAGTGTGTAAACAAACAACGTCGTCCAGTGCAAGAGATGAGACGCGGAACTCGATGCTCCATCACAACACGTTCCGACCGAAGTCTGGATGAGAGCTGTCAGGACCATTCCTCTCTGAATCCAGTCTGTAATCTGTGAATTCTGACTTCTGATTGATCTGAATTCTTACTTTCACTTCTACATTCTGACCAATCGGCGGATCCTGACGTTAACTCTGGGTTCTGATCTCAAAACTCAGGGACGCAAGCCAATGACCATGCGCTGATGAACCCGACGAGGGAGCGATGTGAAGTTCATCGAACCCCGCGGCGGCGTGCTAAGTTGGTCACTCGGCAGCCGTTAGTCACACTGAGGGACGACAGATGGGGGGGGGGCGAGGTGGGGGGGGGGGGCTGAAAACACCCCCCTC
>JAFBJT010000883.1:8015-45715 GCA_016785325.1 Chascanopsetta lugubris
ACACAAAATAAAACAATATATACATAAATAATTATATATATATATATATATATATATATATATATATATATATATATTTCAAATTGAAATATTTATCTATTCCTATTTGTCAGCTGATCACGGTGACCTCAGTGGGGCAGAGGCATCTGACTCAGGTGAGAATCAGGAAGTACAAACAATCTACAAGTCACTCAGGTAAACAGGAAGTCCAGAGTTACCCTTTCAAAATCAAATAATTTTACAAACTGGCAGAGGACAAACTCTCTCTCTCTCATCGCACAGGGGTGTCTCTCGTCCTCAAGCCCGGAATCTTTTCATTTCTCTCTGCTGCTCCCTGTTGATGTACGGAGTCTCCCTGTTCAATGCCTATGTACGATCAATAACCTCTCCTCAGTTAATAATCATCCATTGTAGATTGTTTTGTATTACATCTATTACAGCACATGTATTTGTGTCTGATTAGTTGATCTGGCTTTATTGCCCATGATTCTTTGCAACAGGGCGAAAGCCAGTCAGAGTACTTCTTGGGTCCAACTCCAGTGGGCGTGGTCATCTATAAGAACAAAGTGCTGGTGGGAAAATATCTCTGGTAGGAGTGAGACCTAACAAATATTGTTATCTACTAAACCTTTAGATTGAAAGGTTTTGGTTTTGTGCTGTGATCATGTGACTGATCATGTGACTCCTCCTCAGGCAGAGGATCACCAAACTTCACTTCAAAAACAAAACATTTGAGCTGAGAGTCATTGGGAAAAAGGTGAGCTCTGATTGGCTGTTTAATGCTTATCATTGTGCTGGTGTTAATGCTAAATGATCGTGTGTGTGTGTGTGTGTATTTCAGGGTTCAGAGACGTCATTTTTCTTTCACACATCAGACAACTCAGACTGTAAACGTCTGTGGAGATGTTGTGTGGAACATCACGTCTTCTTCAGGTAACTGGATGAAAACACACACCCACACACACACACACACACACACACACACACTGATACTCTATTCTAACTGAGTCTTTCCACAGGATGTCGGAGTCAAATCATTCCACAAACAAACTGAGAAACAACATTATGAAGAACCAAACATCAACAACAATGATAGATAATCGCATGAGACCTGAATTCCACTGTATGTCAATCATTGTTGTTCCATTCATCATTTGCATTCTTGATTTTGTGTTTGGTTTGTTTCACATAATTTCTTTGTTTCCACCCCCTTCTTCTCCTCCAGCCAATCACACGCTCCAAAGCATCCACAGTGAACCAGAGACAACACAGACAGAACCATGTACTGTTCTGACACACAGGTGAGAGTGCACGATGTAGCGAGAACTTAATAATCCAGGTCATGTGATAATGAGTTGATCGCCTCGTTTGCTTTTCATCTATTTTTTAACGAACATCTCCTCTGCACTCGCTGTGCGTGGACACGTGACATCAGCCACATTCGGACTCTCTCAGTCTCCAACTGCAGGTCCGAGGTCCGGGCTGAGGAGGAGGAGGAGGATGGGAAGCGTGTTGCACCATGGGAAAACCGTGGACCTGTGAGGTGAGATATAAAATAACAGATGCAAGATGGACTTGAACCTGTTCCACTAAATCTGATGTGCTGATCTGAGAATGACATGAGATGATTGTGTGCATGTGATGTGACACCACAGGGGTCTGTTCAACCCAAAGTTTCCCCTAAACACCAAAGAAAATCAGGATGGGGGAAAAACACAGTGGTGAGGAAGATAAGATAAAGAAAGAGAAGTGAGAGAGAGGGAGAGACAAAATGATTGACATCTTTGTGTTTCAGGCGGAGCAGAAGTCTGGATGGTGATCAGCCAACCAGACTGCAGAGGAGGAGGAAGAGGAGGTAGAGTTTTTTAAGTGTATTTTTATGGAGGTTCATTTTTTCGAGAATGTAATCAAAACAAAGTTGTCAGACATGGTCAGAAAGTTGAACTTTGATGCGCAGGTCTCGTTCCTGTGGCAACACGAGCACTGGCAGTGAATCGGAGAAGATGGCGAGTAACAAAGACAGTCGCAGGAGAAAGAAACGGTAATAATAATAATAATAACATGCTGATGCTGTTGTTGGCTAATGTCAACCATCTATGAGCTTCATGGGATCACATCAGGGCTAATGCTCAACATGTAACCTCGCAATCTCTCTTTGTAGACAAAGTCCTGATATCCTCATGTGGCAGCATATCCAGTAAGTGTGTGTGTGTGTGTGTGTGTGAGAGAGAGAGAGAGACAGATTATGTTGAATGAATTTTGTTCTGGTTGCTAAATGTATTTGATTGATTTGTGTGTGTTGTGTGTGTGTGTGTGTGTGTGTGTGTGTGTGTGTGTGTGTGAATGAACAGGAAACAGCTGGTGGAGCCCGACGCTCTCCTCGACAGACAGACAGAGGAAATCCCGTATGTTGAAGTGAGGTAAGGATAGAATGAAGATAGGAAGAGGAGGAGGAGGAGGAGGAGGAGGAGTCAAAGTAGGAGAGAATGATCATGAAGGGACTTTGTGACCTACAGATTGTCAGGAGGGGAACCAATCAGGGGGCGGCGCTCACCGAGGAGGCCACGACACCGTCAGTGCACATCAGCCTCAGATCTCCTGTGAGTGTCAATCAAACGTTTGAATCAGTGACATCATGAGAAGGAATAACAGATTTACCTTATGTATGTTTTTTTATTTTAGTTCAAAGATGGAGCTTGTTCCTCCTCTTCCTGTTACCAAGACAACCGACACTCTCACCGAGGCTCCTCCAATATAAAAGATGTTGCTTCAACACAAACGACACGAAAAAACGGATAGAGTTTGTATATTACATGAAAGGGCACAGATTGTATATATTTACATATATTAAAGGTACAGTGTGTGGAATATAGTCACATTTAGTGTAGTTTAGTGTCAATCGTTAGCTTCCCAGGTAAACATGCTTTAACTCTGTTACTAATCTGTTTACTCTTTGGGAGAAGTAACTGTAATTCGTTACTTTTTGACAGCCACATGCCGACGCGACACATTATATATATATGACTCGTCAGCTTTGTGTTAATGTCTGGAGGACAAACAGTTCAGGGATGTCTCAGTTCATAACACTTCAGCAGCTGCAGGTTTTAAAAGCACACGAGTCACACGTTGACACCGAATGTGGAGACAGAGTGAGACATGCAACCTGTTCTCACGGACATTCGATGTATGTCTGAAACTGAACTTGGACTTGATTCTAGATTTGTACATTTTAGTCTTTGGACTTTCGTGTTGGCATTTTTGGATCTTTATATTGTGACGTTTTGATTTGTATCATTTTCTTTATTTTCACTCAAATATGCAAGGACATCTTTTCTCATCTGAAATGACATTTATAATAACAATATATTGTATTAAATGGGTCATATTAAAATGATGTTACTGTCACTTTGTTATTTTGGCAGTATATTACTTTACATTTAATGACAACTGAGTGACAAAGGATAGAGAGGTATTCAGCGAGTGAGCGAGAGAGAGAGAGAAAGAGGGAGGGGGAGAGAGAGAGAGAGAGAGAGAGAGAGAGTTGTTCTGTTCTCTCAGCCAGTTTCAGTTTGTATGAGTTTGTTTGAAAATCTGATTTGATCTGAATCTTTGAGCCACAGCAGAGTTTCTAATAGAAGAGGAATTAGTTTATTGATAATAATAAGAAGAAGAGGTGACAGCAGGAGAAGAGTGACATGGAGGAGCTGTGTAGTGTGAGTGGTCTGGATCCATTTTGGGTGAGTTTCAATTTTTTCATTTGATTATGTGAAATGTCCCGATGATTTAAACTGCTGCTTTTAATTCATTGATTTATTCACGTAAACATCTGATGTTAATAACAAAAATGGCAACGTTTCCAAATGTTAGTGTCTGAACCTTAATCTTCACCTTTGTGTGTCACAGTCATTGTGACATCATGTCCCACTGACTTCATCTGACATCATGTATCGTTGATGTCATGTATCAGTGACATCATGTATCAGTGACATCATCACACTCTTTCTGTGTTTTGTGAATTCAGGACTGGAACCTGACCTGGTACACCTCTAAACCGGACCTGACTCAGTGTTTCCAGCACACAGTTCTGGTCTGGTTCCCGTGTGTTTACTTGTGGACTATTTCTCCACTGTACCTTCTTTACCTGAAGCTCCGCCCCCATCGAGGCGTCATCCCACTGTCCAAACTCTGCTGCATCAAGACGGTAAAAATACTGAGCTCAATATCTGGTCCTGGATCAGGACTGATGAGGTCTTTGTGGTCTAACCTGGGTCTCAGTTGTCTATTATGGGGCTTGGGTCCAACCTGTGTCTTGGTGGTCTGTGTGTGATGTCTAATCTAGTTCTTGGTGGTCTAATCCGGGTCTATATGGACCTTGTTGCAGCTCCTGGGTCTCAGTTTGGCCTCTTTCGGTCTTCTGGAGATGTTTTACTTTGTTGTAATGAAGAATGATGAGGTCCAGAACCACCTGCTGATGCTACTGGGTCCAATGATCCGGAGCCTCACTCTGGTAGGTCCCGACTGTTTCCATAGGGAACTAAATACCATGGCAACATGAATCAGTCACTCAAGTGATTGATGGTCCACTGTCTGTTTCCTCTCCAGGTTCTGACTGTGGTTATAATCCAGGTGGAGAGGATTAAGGGCTGTCGTTCCTCTGTCCTCCTCTTCCTCTTCTGGACTCTACTGGTTCTTTGCTCCATCGTCCCTCTGAAGGTCAACATTGAGCAGATTATTGATCAGGTATCAGTTTTTTGTGCTTTGTGATTCTTTGGATTTGGGTCGGGATCAAGTCCGAGACTAAGATCAGGATCTGGATCACAATGCATGGGATCAGGATTAGGAGTTTGTTGATTTTATAGTTTTCAGGTGTGGCTCTCTTTTCTATCTGGCTAAGTCACCATGGCAACCAATGCTCTGAGTTTAATCTTCTTACCTAATCTTACAATAGCCTGAGCTCCGCCCCTTTTACTGAGGAAATAGTTTCTGTTCTGTCCTTTTTCTGTGAAGTTCTGATTCATCCTTGTCTCCGAGGTGAATAGTCAGAAAACTCACGTGAGGACACACGGAGAAACTCTGTGTAATTAACATGAGGAATTTCACGCTGCGTGTCTACATGAACACGCCATGTCAAGTTCACTATTTCTTAGAAAGGGGTCAATGTCAAACCAAAGACTAAACCCTGCTTAATTGTTGATGAAGAAGATGATGATAGACATACAGATGATGACCTCTGACCTCTGACCTCTGCTCTTTGCTTTTTCAGGGGTTTTCATCCGACCCTTTTCGTTTGACGGCGTTTTTCATCTGTTTTTCTCTCCAACTCATCGAACTGGTTCTCTGCTGCTTCTCAGACCTACGAGTGCCTTCTGACACTCACTCGCGCGTCCAGGTGACACACACACACACACACACACACACACACACACACACACACACACACACACACACATGCACACATGTACATCACTGTGTCTTGTTAACTCTGTCATTGGAATAGATGGATCGGTGGTAGGAGGCTAAATGTGTCTGTCTCCTATTAGAACCCGTGTCCAGAGGAAGATGCATCGTTTCTCTCCAAGTTCTTCTTCTTCTGGTTTAGCAGGTACAAACGCCATGACCACCAACGACTAAGCTTAGGATTCAATCCAGAAACTGAGCCATTTTTTAATTTGTTGTTTTGACTTTTGCTCAGTTTGGTGGTTCAGGGTTACCAGCGCCCCCTGCAGGCTGCAGATATGTGGTCACTGCGACAACAGGACACATCCATTCGGATCATGTCCGACTTGGACAAGTTCTGGACTGAGAGGACCAAGCAGCTGGAGTGAGAACGTTTACACTGTTTATAGAAAGTGTTTGACAAACCTGAGCCTTTTACCCTGAGCTTTCCAAATGAAATCATCTGGAGGGCTTTTACTTTGAAATGATTGTCCACAGGAGTCTTCTGATGCTCCTTACCCCCATCTGCTGCTTCCTGTTGCCATCCCAGCTGACAAGTCTACATGTACATCTATGCTCTGTGATGCAGGAAGGAGTCCTCTGTATCGTCCTGGTCTCTGTCCCGCTCAATTGGGTTTGACGGGCCGACAGAGAAAACCCAGCTGTTGAAGGAAGAGAAGAAAAAGGGGCGGAGCAACGGCTTCTTCCTGCTACATGCTCTGGGGTGGAACTTTCTGCCGTACTTCCTACGCGGTACACTCTATCTCCTCCTCCATGACGCCTTCATGTTTGCTGTGCCGCAGGTGCTCAGGTGAGACAGAGAGGTGATATCATCGTTGAATGTAGTGTTGTCATGGCGACCTGTATTGTGTGAGACTGCCAAGAATGAAAACATGATGGGATGAAACAGATGTATCGCTGTTTGAGGTTTGTTTACCTGTTGTTGACAGCTGTCTGCTGGGCTTCATGCGGGACAAAGACGCAGAGACATGGAAGGGCATGCTGTTTGCGTCTTTGCTCTTCCTGTTGTCGTGTCTTCAGTCCGTCCTCAATCATCAGTACATGTTTTACTGCTTCACCGTTGGAATGAGAATCAAGACAAGTGTGATTGCTCTCATCTACAGGAAGGTAAGACAGGTGCAGACACACAGATGGAGACTGTAAAATTTGAAAAAACTGATTTATGTGATTTTGATCTAATGTTTTGTTTTGGGATCTCCAGAGTCTGGTGATGAGCAGCGCTGCCAGACAACGAGTCAACGTGGGAGAAATTATCAACATGGTTTCGGCCGACGCTCAGAAGCTGATGGACGTTGTTGTTTATTTCAACAGTGTTTGGATTGCGCCCCTCGAGATCGCGCTCTGCTTCTACTTCCTGTGGGAGGTAAAGACAAAACGCTCACATAGACAAAATCACAAACTCATTATAAGCAAATGATTGATTGACTGATTGATTGATTGACAGCTGCTTGGAGTTGCAGCTCTTGCTGGGATCATAGCTGTCATTTTAATTTTTCCTCTAAACGGAGTTTTGGCAAAAATGAGGAGTAAACTACAGGTGAGGAAACTTTTTTTCTCTTCAAAATCTGTTCTGTAGTTTGAATCTGTTCTGTAGTTTGAATGTTTTCCTATAATTCTTAATTATCAGGAGGTTCAGCTGAAGTTCATGGACAATCGTATCAAACTGATGAGTGAGATCCTCAGCGGAATCAAGATCCTGAAGTTCTACTCCTGGGAGGAGGCCTTCCTGCGGCGGGTCGGCGTCCTGAGAGATGGAGAACTGAACGCCCTGAAGCAATCTCAGATCCTCTACTCCGTCTCTCTGGCCTCCTTCAACTCCTCCTCCTTCCTGGTGAGTCACTCACCTGCCTCAATATGTGGGAGGAGCAACATCTGCCTATCCGCCTGCAAAGAGTCCAACTTCTGCTCTCTCTGTCTCTCTCTGTCTCTCTGTCTCTCTCTGTCTCTCTCTCTCTCAGATCGCCCTCTCAGTGTTTGGAGTTTATGTTTTGTACGATGAACAAAATGTCCTCGATGCTCAGAAGATCTTTGTTTCCGTCACTCTCATCAACATCCTGAAAACTCCACTGAGTCAACTTCCCTTCGCCATGAACACAACCATGCAGGTCAGAGAGCTCTGAGACACGTTTAAATGAATCATACTAATAATATTCTGATGTTTACGTTTGCCCATGCTTCTTTCACCAGGCCATCGTCTCACTCCGACGTCTCACCAACTTCCTGTGTTTGGATGAACTCAGATCTGATGCGGTGGAGAGGCTTCATTCCGGCGCAGGTGCGACACGACTCACCTGAGTTGAGTGCGATGACGTCATGATCGTGAGTTGTTCTCCGCCGTCTGTTCTTTCAGATGTAGACGCCATTGTGATCAAGGACGGCTCCTTCTCCTGGTCCCCTGAAGACGCTCCTTGTCTGCAGGGGATCGATGTGAAGGTGAAGACGGGTTCTCTCGTGGCCGTGGTCGGTCACGTGGGATCGGGGAAGTCGTCTCTTTTGTCAGCCATGTTGGGAGAGATGGAGAGGAGGCGTGGCTTTATCTCCATCAAGGTGACGTCAAGCAGTGAAGGGGTGGTCGCTGCCCTCCACCAACGTGTCCCCTGACGGTCTTCACCCCGTGTGTGTCTCTGCAGGGTTCCGTGGCATACGTTCCTCAGCAGTCATGGGTTCAGAACGCGACAGTGAAGGAGAACATCTTGTTTGGTGGCGAGAGGAAGGAGAGCTGGTATCATCGCGTGCTGGACGCCTGCGCACTGCTGCCCGACCTCGACCTGCTACCTGCAGGGGACGCCACAGAGATCGGAGAGAAGGTTCCGTCACCCACCACATCGCATCTCAACCCCAAACCATCAACCACACCTTCTAATGTTGCCTTTACTGGCCACAGGGTTTGAGCCTCTCTGGAGGTCAGAAGCAGAGGGTGAGTCTGGCTCGAGGCGTCTACAGGAGGTCCGATGTTTACTTGCTGGACGACCCGCTGTCAGCTGTTGATGCTCATGTGGGGCAGCACATCTTCGAACGGGTCATCGGACCCAGAGGAATTCTCAAAGACAAAGTGAGATGTCAGCATTTTGGTATTCATCCATCAGTGTATTTGTATTTTGAGGATTAGATGTTTAACTTTCAGTCCACTTGTTGTTTTCCAGACTCGGGTTCTGGTGACTCATGGTCTCAGTTTCCTCTCGAAGGCGGACCTGGTTCTGGTGATGGACAACGGTGTCATCTCAGAGTCGGGCTCCTACTCAGATCTGATCGAGCGGAAAGGAACCTTCGCTAAATTAATCCAAAGCTTCAATGGGAACTCGGGTCGAGAGAGAAACACACTCCACGAAAAGAATAAGATCACAGAGGGTAATGCAAATAAATGACCGTCGGTAACACAAACCAGGAGAAGACACTTCACTAATGGAGTGTGTGTGTGTGTGTGTGTGTGTGTGTGTGTGTGTAGGCAGTAGGAAATCATTGTCTCGTCTCAATTTGACTGATTTCTCCATCGATCTGTCTCAGGAGCAGCTGATCAGGTACAAACCGGCTTTAAAATCTTTTTTTCTGTATCTGTTTGTTTGTTTACGCTCATTGTGCTTTGCGCGCATGTGTGCGTGTGTGCGTGTGTGTGTGTGTGTTGCAGCTGTGATATGGGCAGTGCCAGTCTTCAGGTGGGGAACACTGTTGAGCAGGATCTGGATGTTGAAGAAGCTGGAAAACTGATGGAAGCTGATAAGGCTCACACAGGGAGAGTAAGTGCTCCATGTGTTCGTTGCTTTCACCGCTCATTCACCGATCACTCATCAATCACTCACCGATCAATCAATGTGGCATTCTGTTGTCAGGTGAAGCTGCAGATGTACAGAGAATACTTCCGGACCATCGGCCTCCTTTTCATCATGACCATCATCTTCCTCTGCGCCTTCCAGCAGGCCGCATCGCTGGCCTACAACTATTGGCTGAGCCTCTGGGCCGATGAGGCGCCCGTCAACGGAACGCGGTGCAACCATGACCTGAAACTCAGCGTGTTTGCGGCGCTCGGGTTCACTCAGGGTGAGACGCAGCACATGCAGAGCGCACTCTAGGTTTGTTCTGTGAGGGGAGGGCAGGGGGCGCTATGCGAAAACAGGAGCTGGAGCTGTGGACAGTGTGAGGACGCTCCATCAGTTTCTTACTGCCTGATGTTGTTTACCTGTTGTTTACCCTCAGTCACCCTCACCCATGTCTGTGTTTCAGCAATAGCCATGTTTGGGACGACGCTCGCCATCGCGCTGGGCGGCATCGTCGCGTCCCGCCACCTCCACGCCGACCTCCTCCACAGCGTCCTGCACTCGCCCATGTCCTTCTTCGAGGTGACGCCCAGCGGGAACCTCCTGAATCGCTTCTCTAAGGAGATCGACGCCATTGATTGCATGATCCCTGACGGGCTGAAGATGATGCTGGGTTACCTCTTCAAGCTGCTGGAGATCTGCATCATCGTGTTGTTGGCCACGCCCTTTACCGGGCTGGTGCTCCTCCCCCTTGCCTGCGTCTACGGCCTCATTCAGGTGACGTGTCTGGTTAACGTTCTCGTCATGGAGCTGAAGCCTTACACGAAATCGTTGGATCTGTTTTCTTTTCCTCCAGAGATTCTATGTGGCCTCGTCCTGTCAGCTGCGACGACTGGAGGCCGTGAGTCGCTCGCCAGTTTACAGCCACTTCAACGAGACGGTGCAGGGCGCCGCCGTCATCCGAGCGTTTGGCGAGCAGGAACACTTTGTCCTGCAGGCTTACCGTCGTATCGACAGCAACCAGGAAGCTTATTTTCCACGATTTGTCGCCACCAGGTTCTTTCAAACTAAATAATTTATACAAATATCACATTTTATCAAGAGGTTATTCTGATGACATACATGTGTGTTGCTATTCAGGGTATTTATGATTGATATTATGGTTGTTTTAATATATTTGTAATTGATATATACATACAAGTGCATGTATATACTGTATGTGTGTGGTGATTCAGGTGGCTGGCGGTGAACCTGGAGTTTCTGGGGAACCTGCTGGTTTTGGCAGCAGGTATCCTGTGTGTTCGAGGTCGTGATGAGCTCAGCCCGGGAATCGTGGGGTTGGCTGTTTCACATTCGCTCCAGGTTCAAACTCCACTTTTTTTAAATCACTGATTTCAAGAAATTGAGTGAGTTTCTCATTTCAATGAATATGAATTATATATATTTGTGGTGTTTCAGGTGACAGGGATCCTGAGCTGGATCGTTCGCTCCTGGACGGATGTGGAGAACAACATTGTGTCTGTGGAGCGAGTGAAAGAATACGACAACACACCCAAAGAGGTTTGCTGCACCACAACCTCACCATTAGATGTCCCTAAATCCCACACACTGTGCCTTGATAAGTCAGCTGTCTTTTCTTATATCATGATGTTTTAGTGGTGTCCCCCTGACGTGTCTTCCTCAGGCGGCGTGGACCCTGGAGGACAGTTTGTTAGACGCAACATGGCCGACCAGTGGAACCATCCAGTTTGAAGATTATGGGCTTCAGTACCGTAAAGACCTGGACTGGGCCTTAAAGAACATCTCCATTGACATTCAGAACCGAGAGAAGGTGGGTGAGAACATTTAGTCGATTTAGTGTAAATGAAATTCATTGATATCACAGTAGCAAAACGCATCCACGATGTAGGTGACACATCTACAGATGGTAACTGACCAATCACAGGCTGGGCGGGGCTGATAGACTTCAGTAGTGTGGGAGCACTGGCCAGGTGTTTCCAGTTACTCTGATGGCAGCAGTCAAAAAAATAATAAATAAAATAAATAAATAAATATGTTTGTTTACTGATGTTTCATCAGGTTGGGATCGTGGGAAGAACCGGAGCTGGAAAATCGTCTCTTGCTCTGGGAATCTTCAGGATTCTGGAAGCAACAAGTGGCCGAATCATCATCGATGGAATCAACATCTCCCAGATCGGCCTCCATGACCTCAGATCCAGAATCACCATCATCCCCCAGGTCACACACACTCACACACACACACACACACACATACACACACACACACACAGACATGTGTCTGTCTGCCCTGTTTATTGATCCGTGACCTCTGACCGCTCTCATCCAGGACCCGGTGTTGTTTTCCGGTTCTTTGAGGATGAACCTCGACCCGTTTGACGTACACTCAGATGAAGATCTGTGGAAGGCTCTGGAACTCGCTCATCTGCGCAGCTTTGTGTCGGAGCTTCCTCAGAAACTCAACCATCAGTGCAGCGAGGGAGGAGAGAACCTGAGGTAAAGCACAAACACCACGAGGAGGCTGCTGTGTGTTAACCTTACCTCAACACTAGAGGGCGATGTTTGTCCATATTTGTAAGCGCATGCCATCACCAGTGCTCTCAGATAAGATACTTTATTGATTATTCCTGATCATTGTGATGAAGCGGAGATGTGTGCCGCTGTGTTCTCAGTCTGGGTCAGAGGCAGCTGCTGTGTCTGGCTCGAGCTCTGCTCAGGAAAACCAAGATCCTGGTTCTGGATGAGGCCACTGCCGCCGTGGACCTGAAGACGGACCAGCTCATCCAGTCCACCATCAGGAGTCAGTTTGACGACTGCACGGTGTTGACCATCGCACACAGACTCAACACCATCATGGACTACACAAGGTAACACCACACCAAGTCACTGACATTACACACACTGCTGAGTGTGTGTGTCATTCTCTCTCTCTCTCTCTCTCTCTCTCCTTCTCTCTGTCCTCAGGGTTATTGTGATGGACAGAGGTTCCATTGCAGAGGTGGACTCCCCGTCTCAGCTCCTCCATGTTCAGGGTCTCTTCTACCAGATGTGTGTGGAAGCTGGTTTGGTTTGAAGATTTGGTGAAACTTCAGAACTTCCTCGGGTTTGCAATCTGCTTAAATTCAATTTTGGTTCCTGTGTGATGCAAATCAAATTCAAGCGAAATTATTAAAATCTAATACCCTATTAAATATATGAAAGGTACAATGTGTTTTTTTTCTCCATTTAGTTTTTTATATGAATGTCTTTTCATGTTCATATTCTTAATTTCACTCCTAAATGTCATATGGTGGTGAAGTTGCATGTTGCTCTTGAATTCCCTTCACCTCAGTGTTCATTCCACAAATATTGAAAATATGTGATTTAATCAAATCAATTAAAAGTTTGTTTCTGTTACTTAAGACGTCTGTTTTTTTTTGTTTCTACTTCTTTCTCCATGGTCCCTGAGCGCTGAGGCGTGTGAGCACAGAGACGGAATCTCAGTAAGACGTGGAAACGAAGGATCAGATGATGTTCGTGTCATCATTCACTTTGTGTGTAATCCTGTTAAATCTCTCCGTGTCCAGTTCCTCTCTGCAGCTTCTCCAGCCTCTTCCCACACAACCACTAACTTTTACCAGCAGGAGATGTTTCAGGATCCGTGTCCAATCAGAACAAGAGACTTACACCCTGTTAGTCCGTGGATCAACAACAACAAAGGAGAGATTAACGTCTGATTATCTTTGGATCAAGCCAACAACATAAACCTCTGCTTCTCCACAAAAGACCTGAGATCATCCACTTGTTCTGGCCGGATGAAGCTTCGCTCCGTCCAAACACAGAGGACGGAGGCAGATTAACTCAAGACTCCACAGCTCAAGTAAGACTCCACACTATTCAGACAGGAAATACAAAGAAATGTATTGAATGATTCTCCCAGGAGTTGAGAATATAGCAATACATTTTTTTGCAGACTTTGTTTTTAAGAAATCTTAAATGATAAAAACAAGTGGGTGTGTGTGTGTAAAGAGAAAGTTAGAGATAACAGAGCTAATAATCAATCATTGCTCATCAATTAAGTCTGTAGATAAGAGACACAGAGAAAACAGCTCCCTCTAGAACACCCACAGATAAAAGACAAATATAGAATCTATTCTCGTGTTTTTCTTTCCTTTGTTTTTCTTCCACCACACAAACACAGACTGCAGCGACAGAATTAAAATTTTAATAAACACATGGAGAAAAAAAAAAACGACTTTATACAGTTTAAGAGACAAAAAGTCCGATCAGCTCAGTTTGTGCAAACGAGACAAAAAAACACAAAAAATAGAAACTGAGATTTTTTTTACAAAAAAATATTCAGCCGGTTTTCACTCACAAAATCCTGAGAGCATAAAAATCATAAAAATCTTATGTACAACGTCACATACAGACACACACACACACACACACACACAGGTTTCCTCTTTTTCTAAACATCAGGAAAGACAATTAATTCAAATGCATTTTTCAGATTTGTTTTTTCCATTTTCATCCTCTTCTCGATGTTGTGTTTTTGTCAGATGGTCCCTTACATGTCCATCCAACAGAGTTCATTCATTCTTATTGATGTCCAGTTCTTCTATCTTGTCCTCATGCCAGGCTAGAATATGTGGAACAGAGCTAATAAATATGATTCTATCAGTCCATAAAATCCTCAGAGTTGACTCCTCCCCTTGTTTGAGTTTTTTTTAGTTTTTAAAGCATCAGTGGAAGAAGCATCAGAAACAGGAGAGAGGAAACACTGAGACTCGTCCTGACTCCTGACGACTGGAACCAATGCAGCTCCTCCGAGTCGTCTGAAGAAACACAACAATAAACAAGTGAGTAAATATTTGATATATTCAATTTATCATCCTTTGAATTAAATATGAATGATTCTTTCTAAACTCTATTTTAATCACATGTACAAATGTCTGGTGTTTTGTGCATCAGACAATAAAAGTCTGAGTGTAAAGTAGAGACGACTTAGAAAGAGAAACAATGGCTAGGTTTGTGGTCAAAGTACTGTCTGTCGGTACTTGGTGGTATTTGCACATGAGTTAAAGCGAAGTCAGCCATTTGCATTTTGTGCTAAAAGGTCTGATATGCAGAGGAGTGGGTGTGGCCTCCGCCCATTCACAGTCATGTCAACAACAGTCTGAGGTTTCACAGCTCGACCGTTCACAGTCCACACACATGGAAAGAGGACAATTCTATTTGCCTGTGAAACACTGGAGGTTTCAAGTCAATGCAAAATGCCCTCTGTGTGTGTGTGTGTGTGTGGGGGGGGTGTGTCTTACCACAGTCCTTGTGGAAGACATGAGGGAAACAGTGCAGTGTTCCATAACCACAGCGACAGTATGAGCATCCTTTCTTCACCCACACCCCATGACGGATGGACCCACAGCTCCTACACACACACACAAGACGTAAATAATAAAATACATTCAAACAATGCATAGAATTAAAAAAAACAACAAATAGAAATGAATAATAAAATAATTGAAAAAAAATGTATTAAATTAGATTGAATTAAATTAAAAATGTTTAAATGCTTCTTAAAATTCAAATGAGTTTATAAATATCAAATCATTTGATTTATAACCCTAAAATAAAATCCTCATGATACCTGATGCGTTGGTCGTACTCGCAGCTCCTCCCGGTGAAGAATGGAGGACAGGCACAGAAACTGCCCAGGATACATGTTCCTCCATTTCTACAGCAGCTGCGACTCTGCTCTGCACCTAAACAACAACAACAACAACAACACATCAGCTCTGTGTAACTATCATAACACTCATTCTATTTCCTCTCTAATTGAGTTTCTGTGTCTGTCACTTTCATTTCTTAAGAGATGAGGTTGAGACCCCCCCCCCTCCTGTTTCTGTATCAGTGAGATAAACCAGGCTCTCCATCTGGTGGCACATTCCTGACCTCCTCCTCCTCCTCCTCTTCACATCAGCACACAAACACAAACCAGAGTCGTAGCAAACCTCTGAAAGTAACGAAGCTGCATGAAAACTAAAACAAACTTGGAACAACTCTCCCTCTGTCTCTCATCAGATCAGAAAACTTTCACTTTAGCACTTTCTGGATCGTCTGAATGCGACTTTGAATTAACAGACAGAATTACATATGAAATGAGATGTCAACAAACAACTGTAAATAATAACGTACTGCCAGTCAGGCCGATGAAGGGCAGGACGGCGCCGGCGTCAGGGTGTTTCTGGTCTCCTGCACCTTTAGGAGAGTTGACCTGAGTAAACTGGGACAGGAAGTCCTGAGCTGAATGCTGAGATTTGACCTCTGAGGTAGAGGATGAGGATGAGGATGATGAAGATGATGGTGGACCTCTGACACACATGTCTCCCTCACAGTCTGAAAAATAGATGAGAAGTTTGATCATGATCACTGTGGGTCAAACTCTACATTATATTTTCCACCTTTCTGTCTCTGCACAGGAAACACACATCGAACTGCAATGTCTGAGTTAATACGGTTTAGTTCAATCAATAAAAACAGAAAAGAAATAAAACAAAAATGAATGTAAAAAATGACGACATCATTTTCATGAAATAAATAAATAGTGAAGAACTGACCTGAAGCAGCAGGAGTGGTAGCTGAGCAGTGGAGACAGATCATAGCACACAGGAACATCCTGCAACACACACACACACACACACACACACACACAACGTCAATCACTACAAATACTTCTATTCACAATAATGAAAGTATTTTATAAAGTATAAATATTTACTGGATAAAAACCTTTACTCTCACTCACCCGTGCAGCTGATTCCAAAACATGTTTGCAAAGAAATGAATGGATGAAATCCAGAGAGTTTTAAAGTTTGATCCTGAAACGTTTAAGAATCGCAAAAAAGTATTTTAAAAAAGTCAAACTCTCCTCGAATCCTTTGCTTTTCAAAATAAAACCTCCTGCTGCTTCTTCTCCTCTTAGAGTAAGAGAGGGAACTAAAGGGATGTTCTGCAGCTTGAGAGTGAAATGTGAATGAGAGCTGTTCCCTGCCGAGTCTCTGTTACTGAGTCGAACTTCTGATTCATTCACAAATGAACTCAGGTGATCCTCACAGAAGAGGCCACGCCCCCTCCCTCTCCCCGTTTCCGGCAGCTGTGTGGAATCCACAAGAGGAAGGAGACCAGCCTCAGACAGAAGGTACTATTTCTCTTCTTTACAAATTAACTGCACAAACGATATATGGTTGAATAATATTTTTTTTTAAAGGAATTAAAAACTATTTCGAATTTTAAAGGTGCAGTCTGTAAGAGCTTTAAACGAAATGACATTCATGCCTACGTGCAACAATTGCAGAGTTCCTCCAAAGGTGGAACTTCCTGGAGCAGCAGCAGGTTCATTAACATGAGAGGGGCCCACCAGGGGTCGGGCTTCATATCTAAATGTCTATCAGGAGGAGGGGGTGGTGAATTAATGAGGGGGGGGGGGGTGTTCCCTTTTCTTTCTTTTTATTCACATATTTAACTTCACTTTTCTGCCCTGTTTTTTTTTCCACTTGAAAAACAAGAAAGAAATCAAGGACCAGGAGTAAAACTGTTTGAATTTAATTTCATGAAAGCTGAATTCTTTTAACAAAAAGTTGATAGACAAGTTGTAATTTCATTGGTGACATAAGATAAGATAAGCAAATATAAGATAAGATACTACTCTACTCTCCTCCTCCACTTCTCCGAATCATAGCAGCACAGGCTCCCCCTAGTGTCCCGGCATAGTAAGTGATAAAGAATAATAAATAAAGAAACATCTTCCCTGTAGTTTTTACAGTTGGAGCAGTGAAGTGAGTGACAGTATATTCAGGTGTGACATTCATTTTCACCACTAGTTGTCATGAAACCCTACAAAATGCACATTTAGACGCCGTAACCCGGTGTTAACCACCATCATGACTCAGGTTGTGTTGTCACAAAAATGACGAGCGAAGCTAAACGTGTACTCACATCATATGTTACTTTAATGGACGGGAGAAGTCGACACCGTCACTGCTGAATGCTCCGCATGCTTCTCCCTGATTGGCCGAGAGTGGCGGCTTGTCTGCTCCGCAACGTGTCACGCTGACAACGTATGACAACGTTATTGAGTTTCACGATACAGAACGAGTCTGCTCTGCGATTGGCTCATGCTTGTTTACATATATTTGTGCAAACCGCACCTGTTGATTAAAGGTGCATTTCACTGATTAATTCATTTCCTGTCACTTCTCCAGGAGTCGCAGCGCGGCCTCGTGTTTGGCACCACGTCACCCCCACGCTAAATTTAGAGCTGGATCCTTTAACGTGTAAAAATAGCTGGGAGGGGAACCAGCTCAGCGCTGAGCTCAGTCCCAGAGACAGACTGAGTCCACACTGGTAAACACAGGGACACACAGAGAGACAGGTGAAGACAAAGAGACAGACAGGTGAAGACAAAGAGACAGACGCCCTCTGTTCCGCTGTTGTTGGAGGTGAACACAGACACACACTCACAGGTAAGTCACCTTAAGCATTATACAATTAAAGGAACAGTGTCTAGGAATAATTACACCCAGTGGGGAAGTTGTTTATTGCCCCTTCACCCCAGACTACCACTCGCAGGACATACTACGGCATGAACTCAGGAGGTATTTAGTTCATCCATTCTGGGATGTAAATACATGATGGTGCAACATGGTAAAGTTGGAATCGGTGACATCTAATATGGTTGATACAACTCAATTTAGCTGAGTCATCATCTAGCAATGCCAGCTTTCATGCTATATTATATTACATAATATTATTCTACTATAATATTATATTATATCATCATGTCACTTTGATTTTTACTGCCTATCCCAGAGTGGGCGGGGTCAACACGTCCAACGATACAGAAGCCGGTCCTGAATGAACAGATCGTTATTTTCAAATTGAATGAATGTCGTTTTTTTGAAAGTTAAAAAAGAACCAAACTTGACATTAGGTTTCGAAATTCGTTTAAAAAAAAGTACATCGTCTTTGTTGTCTGTCCTGATTTAGCTGCTCACACTTGCCAAAGTTGAGGTCATACCGCTGTGATGTGTTTACAGAGGACTAACCCTCAGCCATGTGCTGCAGTGATGGAGGAGGCCTGAGATAATGCTCTAATTTTAAATGAAGCGCCAACAAGACATGGGATAGTCCAGACGGGATTAGTCTGAGATGTTTATTCTTCCTGCTGCATCACCCGGCAACACAGGGAGGTTCATGTTGCTATGGAAACCGGATCCAACCTCTATATGGAGACATGCTCCATATAGAGGAATAGCATGTGTAAATATGTTGATGATGATGATTGTATTGTATGTGTACTATCTATATATATATGTGTGTGTGTGTGTGTGTGTGTGTGTGTGTGTGTGTGTGTGTGTTCAGAAACAGGATGTTGTCCAAAAAAGGGGAGCAGAAGACGTTCAGTAACTGCCGCCTGAGGGACCGGTGGGAGCAGAGAGCTCAGACTGAGGCCGACCAGTGTAAACAAGAGGCGGAGAGGAAGGAGAAGAGTTCGCTCACAGTGTGAGGGTTCAGCATTTGACAACATTTATCTTGGACCTTCAAAATAAAACCATCTCAAAGTGGCTTTTCGACGTTTGAGTAAATGTGTTTGTTTCTAGACTTTTCTCAAAGTGGGATTATCACCATGCCATCATCAATGGAGACAAAAGAACAGGGGAGATGTCCGACTTCAGGAAGCTCACCAGCGCCACATCACAGGACAGCGAGAAGAGCAAGAACAAGATCAAGTTCAAAGTGGTCCCGCCTCCTCCCAAAGCCAAACCCGAACCCACGCCGCCGCCCAAGACTCCGCCCAGACGGAGGTCGTCGCCCAAACCTCCCAGACTCAAGCGTAAAGTGGTGGTGGATGTTTTCCAGATCTGCTGGAAAGACTCATGGATGAGTCTGAAGCCTCCAAAGTATCTGTTCCTGAAGGCCAGGGAGTTAAAGGCTCGGGTTCAAGGGTTCAGCACCATCCAGCTGACTGACCACAGGAAGTACAGGCCACAGGCCGGCGGACCAGTGAAGGAAGCGGCGCCTCCTGCTGAAGAGTGGACGTCCTCATGGAGACAGGTGCTCACATGCATCACTGACATATGTCCTGGATCTACATTGACAATAACTTATTTGCATAATCATTTTTCATTTCATGTCAATATTAAAAAAATCACCATTTCATCAAAACTACTTTAAAATAATGTGTATAATATTTGATTTGATTTTTTTATTCTGTTTATTTCATTTTCTTTTTAGGGTTTGACTTCATTTTATCAAACTACTTCAATCTTATTCACAAATACTTGTTTGTTTTTGCTCTGGATTAAACCATTTACTTTAACAATTGATATATTTAATATTTATTTAATGTAATATTAATCTGGTTGGCCCAAATCCAGTCGAATGTTTCTGAAGGAATGAAGGAAACAGTTTGAAGTCACGCTTCCTTTCCTCGGCTCTGGTTCCAGGTGAGGAGTCGGGCTCAGTCCGAGCTCCCGGAGCAGAAACTCATCCTGTGGGAGGTTCTGTTTGAAAGACTTCCATCTCGCTCACTTGGGGTAGACCAGTACGTTCTTCCTGTTTGGGCCGGAACCTGGAAGATCATGAACTTTGTCTTCAGACAACAGAAGAAGAACTGGGATCGTGTTTGGGCCGAACACCAACAAACGCCCAGAGACAAGTCAGAGGAGCTGCAGCAGTTTGAGGAGCAGGTGAGAATCATGTTTGATTTGTCCAGTTTTTAAAATCTATTTCTTCTTAACTCAAAGAAAATGTGATGATTTTCAAACAGGATGAACTTCCAGACTGGGCGGAGTCATGGAAAATGTCTGGATTACAATTTAAAGCTGCAGATTCTGTGGATGTAGATGAATGTGAAGATGAGGAGGAAGAGGAAGCTGAGGATGATGAAGATGATGAAGAGGATGAAGAGGATGAAGAGGATGAAGAAGATGAGGAAGATGAAGAGGATGAAGAAGATGAAGAAGATGAAGAGGATGAAGACAATGAGACTAGAACATCCTGGAGCAATGACCCCACTCTGATGATAAATGATGTTTTCATGCCGGGCTGGAAAAAGTCGTGGCTGCTCTCTGCAGCTCCACCAGGGGGCGATGAAGAGCGTGAGGAGAGCTGGTTCTCCTGCTGGGGATACAGGCAGCAGATCAGGTAACAATGTATCTGATTAAAATTACAATATAATTTATTTAAAAATGTATAACAACAGTTTTGGACTAAAAAGAAAACATTTTGGATTTAAAGAAATTATATAATATTAAATAATATGTGTCCTTGTGTTGTTGTTTTTTTGTTTAACAAATCTTTTATAATTAAAGGTTCATTCTGTAGAATTTAAATGGAACTCTATCCATGTGTATTGTCAGACATGCTATATGAACTCATGATACTGATGTTTTTATGCAAAATAAACACAACACTACCCTCTGCTGGTTAAATTGTGTAAATACACAGTTTTTAAACTACCTGTACTTGTGATGTGCTCTCACCCCATCCACAGGTGGCGCTCTGCTTCACTACAGGCGCATCACCGACACTGTGACATGATGATGAAGAGGCGGAAAAACAGAAACGTCTTCCTCACCTCACAGCTGGATGAAGAGATGGTGGACAGACATGAGTGGACAGAGGCCTGGAGGGTCCCTAAGGTATGGATTCAACCAAAGGAGGAGGAAGAGGAGGATGAGGAAGAAACGGGAGAGGAGGAGATGACCACTGTCGAAAAGAGGGAGGAAGAGGAGGAGGGAGATGAAGAGGAAGAAGAGGAAGAGAAGGAAAGAATAGAGAGTGAGAAGGAAGTGGAAGTTGAGGAAGAAGAGGAAAATGGTGGAGTTGATGAGGACGAAGAGGAAGATGGGGAGGTGGGAGGAGAAGGGGTGCAAGAGGAGAAAGAAATCAATGATGAGGAAGATGAGGATGAGGAAGATGAAGGGGTAGAAGAGGAGGTTGAGGAAGAGGATGAGGCGGCAACACAGGATGACGAGGTGGATGAAGAAGAAGAAAAGGTGAGCGAAGAAGAGGAGGAAATGCAGGATGACGAGGTGGATGAAGAAGAAGAAAAGGTGAGCAAAGAAGAGGAGGAAATGCTCAAAGTAAAGGAGGAAGATGAGGAAGAAGAGGAAAAGATTGAAGAAAAAGACAAAAAGTTACAAGAAGATGAGGATGATGATGAAGAAGTAAACAAGAGAGATGAAGAAAATGAGGTGGATGAAGAGGAGGAGATATATGTGGAGGAGGAGGAAGAGGAGGATGATGAAGAAGAAAACAAGAGAGATGAAGAAAGTGAGGTGGATGAAGAGGAGGTGAAGGAAATAGATGCGGAGGAGGAGGAAGAGGATGAGGAGGATGACGAAGATTACAAGAGTGTTGAGGAATATATTGGAGAAGAGGAGAGAGAGGAAGAGGAGGAAATGGACAACACAAAGGAGGAAGATGAAGATGAGGAGGAGGAGGAAGAAGAGGAAAAGGTTGATGAAGAGAAAGACAGAAAGGCACAAGAAGATGAGGACGATGACAAAATAAAGAAGAGAGATGAAGAAAGTGAGGTGGATGAAGAGAAGGAGGAGATAGAGGAAGAGGAGGAGGAGGAGGAGGAAGAGGAGGAGGAGGAGGAGGAAGAGGAGGAGGAGAATGAGCAAGAGGAAGAGGAAGAAGAGGAAGAGGAGGGGGAAGATGGTTGTGAAGCAGAGGAGAAGATAATTGAAAGTGATATGGTGCATGAAGACAAGGGGGATGGTGAAGAGGAGGAAGAGGAGAAGGGAAGTGAAGAAGATGAAGAGGAGGATGAAGAGGATAATGACCAGGAGCAAGGACGAAATGATGAGGAGGAGGAGGAGGAGGAGGAGGAGGAAGAGGAGGAGGAGGTTAAAGCGGGGATGGGAGCCCAGGACAAAGAGGAAGAGGAGGGTGAGAAAGAAGAAGAGAAGCAGCTCTGTAGGAGAGTGAAGCAGAAACCAAAGGTCCCTCTTCATCTCCAGTTCCATAAACTCAACAGCTGCATGTCGTCATGGAGACAGTCATGGATGGTGGCCGTGGCTCACAGGGCGGGAGATGTAAACGAGGATGAGGATGAGGAGGAGGAGGAGGAAGAGGCGGAGGAGTGGTGGGCGTGGAGGGAGTCGTGGAGGATCTGTCGCCGGAAGAACGAGGACGAGGTGATGTATTTCTCCACCGAGCACCGGAGCCAGAGGCCGGAGGCACCGACTGAGGAAGATGATGGTGTGATGAAGAGCGAATGGACTGACAGCTGGAGGATGATGAGGACTGTAGTGAAAAGAGAAGAAGAAGAAGAGGAGGAAAATTAAAAGCTGTTGTTGTGAAATGCATATCAGCCCACTGACAAACAACAGCCTGGGCTGAAGGCACGTTCTGCAGGAGTAGTGACATCTAGTGGTGAAGTTGCATGTTGCAGCTGAATACGCCCTCACCTCCACTTTCCCTCAAGTGTGTGGGAGAACCGGTGGACGTTCCTCAGTTATCAGTGAAAAAGATGTTTGGTTTGTCCATTCTAGGCTACTGTAAAAACATGATGTTGCAACATGGCTGCCTCCGTAGAGAGGGCACGTCCCCGATGTACATGCAATTTCTCTACTGAAACAACAATTCATTTGATTATGCCGTCATTTAAACATTGTATTTTTTTTATTTTTCATTTCTGACAATAGATATGTAAAAATCACAATTAGTATGTAACAGTATAGTATTGTCCAGTGGGAGAGAGTAAGTGGGTGTGTCATCAAGTTCTCAGTCCCCCTATGCCGCCGCCCCCTTTCTCATCATGTCCATATGGTCACAGAGGAAGGGGACGGACACAAAGTCCAGTCTGAAAGTGCTCATGTTATAGCGAATAATCAACCCCCACTTGACCAGAAAATTGCACATGTATTAACTGTGTTGATTCTAAAACGTATGAATATAAAAATGTGTGCACAATGTGTGGAAATATGTGGAGAATGTTCAGTCTTAACAGTTGTATGACGGATCACAGCGGTGGGCCTGCGCAGCCTTCTCTGCTGGCCTATGAACAGTCTACCGGATGTTATATTTTTTAAATGATATTTTCCCGTAAATATAAACAAAAAAATGTCGATTCACTTTATTGCCTAGCCCTTCTCATGATTTGCTTCCAGTACTGTATCTTTATGTTGGAGCTTCTATCCAATCATATTTCGATTAGCCACCATGTGTTGCCGGGGGAGATGAAATCTGCCCATGGCCCTCTGAAGCAATGGTACTTGAGGTTAAAATGATATTTTTTTTCAACAGAGATCTCTTTTTTCTATTTATTTAATTTAAGTTGGACTTAGAATAGAGGAGTGGATAATGCTTGGACTGTTTGAGTGACTGTTAATGCTGTGGTCATACATTTTAATAAATATTCATCCCTTTGTAAAGACTTGTTTAAATGTGTTTTGTTGGGAAATGTAGCGTCTTTATCGTCACATTTGCCCTATATGAGATAATTAGAGCATTAGAATGACACACAGAGGGACGGATGCTTATCAAGGTGACGCCATTGTATTGGCCAATCAGCGGAAAACCGGAAAAGTAAAGAATAGCACTTCCGCCTCAGATGCTCCGCCCCCTGTCCGGTGTCTGACGTGAAGTTGCATGTCCGTGGCTGAGGACTGAACCGGCTGTGTCGCTCCCCGGGTTTCGCTCCCTGTTTCCCGTGAAAATATAGTATCTTACCGCCCCTCTCCCCTGCGGACTGTGGCAGCCACTGGAGCCAACATGGCGACGGAAGCAGCGAAAGGAATGGAGCAAGTGTCTGTGGGTAAGGAAGAAGCTTAGCCCTTGCTAGCTCGTTAGCTAGCTTGTTAGCTAGATCCCCTAAGACATGTGTGATTGCATCAGTTTTTTTGACATTAGCTCTTAGCATGGAGCTAATGCTGTTATGATTATTCCGATTCAACAGGAAGTGCTCTCATCTCTCAGCAGATGCTCGGTCAGTGGTGGTGTTTATTCTGTACAGATCGCAAAGGTGTTATTACATGCTATTTTGTATCTTTGAGAATACATTGGTATGAATGGGGTATTTGTCCATTCTGGGCCACTGTAACAACATGCTGGTGCAACATATTGGCCTCTGTATAGATGACCTCTTCTTAATGTTAACATAAATGGCACTTTAATTCATAAATTCACACATTTCCATCATTATTATCTTAGAGATCATCTGCTCCAAACACACCCAATCGTGTGTTGTTGTGTTCAAGGAGCTCATGTTATTGGCTTTTTAGATCTGTATTCATGAAGTAAGAGGTTTCAGAGGTTGAAAGAAAAGACTATAAAACTGTAAATTTGGTTTCCTAAAATAATGATCCTCACACTTGACACTGATGTGAAGAGAACAGGTCCTGAAGAGGCGTCGCTTGGACTTAAACACAAATGTGTTTCGTTTCTGTCGTATAAATGTCCAACCTTCTGCTTTTGAGGATGTTTGAAAGTAAGTTGAACATTCCCGACAGAGGCAGGCTTAATAGAACCTGTAAATTCCATCTGTAAATTCCTGCTTAACATTGACTATGCCCCTTTAACAAGCTCGGTGAAACAGGTTTCATTTTCACTATTAGTCAGGTTTTCTTTGACGGATGTGATTCGGTCACCGTTATTTTTTTTCTTTGTGGTTTTTTCCTAATCCCAGAAACTGGAAATGCTTCCTCCTTCAGCGTTTTTAAAATCGCTTGTGACGGATCTGTAATCTGCACTTTCACACTCTTGATTTTCAGTTTCGGCTTCGCCACGATTACGAAACCTCTTCTCCACAAATTCTCTGTGTCAGCGTCTGTGCTTTCAGCTCACAAACCACAAATCCTTCCCTGGTAACATGTCATGTGACTGATGCAGGTGTCTACACTTTGTCTCACGCTGCCTTTGTCTCCTAGCTGAGTTGTACGTGTCGGACAAATGCGGCAGCGACCAGGACGGAGATGGCACGGAGCAGAAACCCTTCAAAACCCCTCTCAAGGTCAGAGGTCATGCGACCTAATGTGCTTTAATTCGCATTTTCAGATGAATGTTTTATCTTTATTTATGCATGATTTTTAAATAATCGTTGTGCTTATGTTGAACTCCTCTCAGGCTCTGCTGTTCGCCGGGAAAGAGCCGTTCCCCGCCATCTATGTGGACTCACAGAAGGAGGAAGAGGTCGGTTCAAACCCACTGTAGAGTTGCATTTCAACAAATAGAAGCGGGAAACAGGAGCTCATGTTGTTGTTTTGTACCTCCAGCGCTGGGCAGTGATCTCCAAGACGCAGATGAAGAACGCCAAAAAGGCTTTTAACCGTGAGCAGATGAAGAGCGATGCCAAAGACAAAAAAGAGGTGAAGAAGATAGTTTGATTTTAATTCAATCAAATTCGGTATCTTTGTTTTGTTTTTGTTTTTTTTGTTTCTTTTTTAAATGTTCCTTTTTTATTTTTAGGCTGGGGACAACGAGAGGAGAGAGAAGAACCTGGAGGAAGCAAAGAAGATCATCATTGAGAAAGACTCGAGTCTCCCTGAGCCTGAAACGGTCCTTCACTTGCTCTAATCAGTTCATATCAATAATCAATACACAGGGTTTTTGTGTGTATTTAAACATCAAACTTGTTTTTCAGGTTAAAATTCATCAACTGGAGCCAAAGAGAGGTCAGAGGGTCAAAGTGTTCGGGTGGGTTCATCGCCTGAGGAGACAAGGTAAACAAAGACTTCTTCTTATTACTTCCTGAACAGTTTTTATTTTTGTAATTGAGGCAAAAACACATTCAAACAAATATCTTTTCTATTGAAATGAACAACTGCTTTTTGTTTTTGTCTCACAGGGAAGAACCTGATGTTCATCGTGCTGAGGGATGGAACCGGTTTCCTTCAGTGTGTCCTGTCTGACAAACTGGTACAACTCTTCACACCAGGACAGGAAATGATAATATTCCTAATATTCAAAGTTTGTAACCGACGTGTTCCCGTCTCATGTGTAGTGTCAATGTTACAACGGCCTGATGCTGTCGACAGAGAGCACGGTGGCTCTGTACGGGACCCTGACTCCGGTTCCCGAGGGCAAACAGGTGAACACAGAATCACCAGATATCTTTCTTTCTTTACCTTTCTTCCGTTTTGTAAACGTTGTTCTTCGGCGGAGCGTCTGATTCCTCTTTAAACGTAATGGACGGACGAAGTAGTGTGTTTCTGCTGTGACACGGTGCCCCCCCCCCCTCCAGGCGCCCGGAGGCCACGAGCTGCACTGCGACTTCTGGGAGCTGATTGGTTTGGCTCCAGCAGGGGGCGCCGACAACCTGCTGAACGAAGAGTCGGACGTGGACGTGCAGCTGAACAACCGACACATGATGATCCGAGGAGAGAACGTCTCCAAGATCCTGCGAGTGCGCTCCACCGTCACTCAGTGCTTCAGGGACCACTTCTTCAGCCAGGGTTACCACGAGGTGACCTTTGACCCCAGGACGCCAGGCGGCTCAGGATCAGACCACCGCTCCCGTCTGATCGCTGTTTTCATTTTTTCCAGATCTTCCCTCCCACCCTGGTGCAGACGCAGGTGGAGGGCGGCTCCACGCTCTTCAACCTCAACTACTTTGGCGAGCAGGCGTACCTGACGCAGTCGTCGCAGCTCTACCTGGAGACCTGCATCCCGGCGCTGGGAGACACCTTCTGCATCGCGCAGTCGTACCGAGCCGAGCAGTCCCGCACCCGCAGACACCTGTCGGAGTGAGTGCGCTCTCGACCCTCCGTCGGAGAGCAGAACGCCCGCGGGCCTCGGATCTGACTCGAGCATGTGTCTGCGCAGGTACACTCACATCGAGGCGGAGTGTCCCTTCATCTCCTTCGAGGATCTGCTCAACAGGCTGGAGGAGCTGGTGTGCGACGTCGTGGACCGAGTGCTCAAGTCTCCGGCCGCGCAGCTGGTGTACGACATCAACCCGGTACGTCGGGCTCGCGGCCGCACACCCGGCGCTGGTGCGCCTCACCGCCGCGAGGTCGCATGACCACTGCCTTCGTTTGTTTCCCCGCAGGACTTCAAACCTCCAAAGAGGCCGTTCAAGAGGATGAACTACACCGAGGCCATCGAGTGGCTCCGAGAGCACGACGTCAAGAAGGACGACGGCTCCTACTATGAGTTTGGAGAGGTGACGACAGCCCCCCCACACACACACACACACACACACACACACACACACTCGACGTTATTAGTTCAACTCTCTGTCTGTGTCAGGACATTCCCGAGGCTCCTGAGAGGCTGATGACCGACTCCATAAACGAGACCATCCTGCTCTGTCGCTTCCCGGCCGAGATCAAATCCTTCTACATGCAGCGCTGCTCCGACGACAAGCGCCTCACCGAGTCGGTACGAGCTCGGCTCACATGCTCTGAAACTCCAGGGTCTTTATATGTGTGTGTGTGTGTGTGTGTGTGTGTGTGTGTGTGTGTGTGTGAGTTCCTGAGCTGATAACGTGACTCCCATGTGGCTCAGGTGGACGTGTTGATGCCGAATGTGGGCGAGATCGTCGGAGGCTCGATGCGTATCTGGGATTCCGAGGAGCTGCTGGAAGGATACAAGAGGGAGGGAATCGACCCCACACCCTACTACTGGTACACTGACCAGGTAAGCAACGGCTGTCTCTGTCAAGGCTGGTTTGATATGAAAGTAGGTGTGTGTATTAATGTGTGTGTGTGTGTGTGTGTGTTGCAGAGGAAGTACGGTACGTGTCCTCACGGAGGTTATGGTCTGGGTCTGGAACGTTTCCTCACCTGGCTCCTGAACAGACATCACATCAGAGACGTCTGCCTGTACCCACGCTTCATCCAGCGCTGCCGCCCATGAGCACACACACACACACACACACTCCGCACACACACAAACTGTCCCACACACACATTATGTTAATTGCATCTGAATCATGGGCCATGGGAAATGTGGCTAACTGAACAAAAAGAAAGAATAGAGTTATTTCCTGCCGTCGTCTCATTGTCCGTGTTTCCTCTGACGTGGATCTGACCACTTCCTGCTTTGGCTGAGTCTCATTGGCTGCCTGATTCTCCTGTAGTAACCAATCCTGTTTCCTGTGACTGCACCGGTGCTGCTGAATAATGGATCTACTGTTTTTATCCACGGAAGGTTTTCTGGGGAGTTGGTACAAAAGCACTAGTGGGAGAAATCACACGGTTAGAATATGGATTTCAAATCCGCCAATAAAATGTTCCGCTCATCAGTCGGCTGCTCTTCAACTCTGTAATATGTGTTTCTCTCGCTTAATGGTGATTGGACAGAATCTACATGAACTGTGGTTTCCTCATGTAAACAAGTGTCTTCAGCTTCATCTTTGACTCTTTATGTAGAAACTCCTTCAAACTAATCGGAAAGAAAGAATCGTTTATTATCTGCAAAACTAATTCTGAATAAAATACGATCAGATGGTTCCTCCTAAGTTTATCGAGACTTTATCGCATGATTGGAAGTTAAGAGCAGAGCAGCCTCACACACACTCTGCTCCTCCTCCTCCATCACCCTGACTCCTGGTGCTCCGTCTCTTCTGTGTGTGTCTGATCTGCTGGATCTGAAAGACGATGAGGCTTCAGGACATCAACACTGTTCCTCTCTTCATCTGATTCTCTGGATCTTCACACAATCAAGTGCACTCAAATAAAAGTTCAGACTATGAAGGCTTTTCCTTTCACTAGATCTTTTACAATAAGACATTTTTCACTCTACATCCACTATATTAGGTTTCAATCATATATATAATATTCAACACAACCAATAGGGTCGCATATTACTTTTGGTATTATTGCAATTTTTGAAATTAATTCAGACTGAAATTAATCCACCTTTTTAAGTCATATTGTTTATCTCAAACTTTAAACCCATCTATACTCAATGAATGTAATCTGATACTTCATCATCTTGTTTGTTTATTTCTATCGTACTTCCTTCCAGTAACTCGCACAATTATCTCTCTCTCTCTCTCTCTCTCTCTCTCACACACACACACACACACACACGTTTGGACAGGCTCGGAAACGAGGCGGAGAAACTGACGTAGTAATGACGCCTCTCTGAGCGAGCAACGCCCTGAGTCAAGTTAAAGACAATGAGCAAGAGTCAGAACAAAAAACGATACAAAACCCTTTCAGACTAAAAGCCAAGAAAATGTGAAACAACAAAAATCGATCAATTAGATTTCACTCCATCGATAAACATAATACCTGTCAACAGCAGCCACGAGGACAGAGAGGCAAACACTGAACTGTTAAAAAGTAAAAAGAAAAATGGGAACAAGTTTCATGAATGTCTAATTCTTGATCAAACTGCTTTTTCTTTTCGTCATAAATATCACAAATACATTTCAATTCAAGTACATGTTTGAATTATCATGCAGCTTAAATCATTATCTTATGTTTTCAAGAGTCAAAAAGTCTTCATTTGAATATAAATGTAATGTTGTCCAATACTACTGCAAATCAAATACCATTAAAAAACGAAATGCGTTATTCAGTAACATTAGCAATTATGTTATCTTTGATGACATCCACACACTGATTAATATTTCTTTACTTTTTAATTGCAATATTTGATTTCATGCTTTATTCAACTTTCACGTATTTTATTGTGAAATAACGCACCGGAAGAGGACGCGTTTCAGCTGAGCAAATTGGCGGAGGTGTGTGTGGAGCAGCCGGTTGTAGTTGAAGGAATCTAACGCACACATGACAGAACAGCGCGTCACTTTCTGAGGAGGAAAACTCGTACAACCAGTGGCTGTGGACACGGGGCGTCGGGCTCATTTCCGCCGGGACAGGGGGCTGGAATTCGGCTGTGTGAAGCAGGAAGTTCGCGATGGCAGTGCTGGGCAGCGTCGGTCGCCTCATCCAATGTGAGTTTTGGCGGAGTAGCTAAAGTTAGCTTCTCTCACACACTGGCAAGTTCCCTGGTGTCAGAGTTGAAGCGGGTGGAGCTGAATGTGTGTTTCTTTACTGAAGTGACGCAGTTCCGCTGCACTTTGTGTGAAATGCTCGGTAGTTTGTGAGGAAACGTGTTACTTAAATAACACGCTGACATTGGAGATATTTCGTAAAGGGTCATTAAGCTAGCACAGAGGGGGGCGCACCGTTTCCTGTTGGCGTTTTCACAGTAAACCTATCCACATACTAACATCGTGTATTTACGCCTCATGTGTCGTTATTTCACACTCGTTTTGATGTAAATGAGGGTGTAACACCTCGGTATTTCATTTACACTCCGAAATGTAAGTTTGTCTCTCGGTATCGACTGTTACAAAAGAAATGGCCGTGCATTTATTTTCCTAACTAAGCGCCCTCGTTTCCGGTCGCAGCTGTAATGTAACTCCCGCCACCTTGACTGCTCGCCAACGTTACAGCGGGTTACAGCTGATCGCCACGTTACATAAAGGAATTATTCCGGGCTGCTTTTAGAATCGCTCTGCGGCGGCTTGAACGCGTCCCGCCGCTGCTGGCGGACCGTTTGGTCCGAGCAGCGCCGCGCGGTCGAGCCTATTTCACAGTTACACAATCTCCAACTTGCATAATTTGCCCCGAGAGGGCCCCCTAGTGGCGGCTTCCGGGAGATGCAATGTGGTATATAACGTGAGATGTGCATAAAACTGTGGAAAGTATATAGTATATACTTTTTATTTCCCTTATCCACTGTTCTATCTTTCATTTCCTGTGTTGCTAATGACTACATGTCATATCATGTCATAACATACAATAACATACCATGTTCCCTTCAATGTTTCCCTGTTTGTAAATGAATATCCTTTGTTCTGTCTATTTAATTTAAAAAAAAAAATTAATGAATGAAAATCTGTTTTTCCTTTGTAGTAACGAGGAGCAGCGTCAGTCTGAGTGTGAGGAGACATTCTACTGCGGCTGCACTCGCTCAGAATTTACCTCCAGACACACAGGAGAACAGGTATCACACACACACTTAATGACTATTGTTATTATTAGTATTAGTATTATTATTATTATTATTATGACTTGTTTGTATAAAGTATAACAACAACAAATGATTGTGATGGTGCAGAAAACCAAAGACGGGGATCCTGATGTTGAACATGGGAGGACCAGAGAAACTGGAGGACGTCCACGACTTCCTGCTTAGACTCTTCATGGACACCGACCTGATGAAACTTCCTGTGCAGAGGTAACACACACACACACACACACACACACACACACACACACACACGCACACACACTTTGCTAAGCCTCTCTCTCTCTCTCTCTCTCTGTTGTGCAGTAAACTGGGTCCGTTCATTGCGAAGCGGCGGACTCCAAAGATCCAGGAGCAGTACAGTAAGATCGGAGGAGGTTCGCCCATCAAACACTGGACGTCCATGCAGGGGGAGGGGATGGTGAAGCTGCTGGACGAGATGAGCCCCGAGACCGGTGAGGGGGGGGCGGAGTCACACGCTCGCCCAACTTCAGCCACGAGTTCATATTTCAGACCTCAAACAGATGACACATTGTGTGTGTGTGTGTGTGTGTGTGTGCGTGCGTGTGTGTGTGGGAGATAGCAGCAGGGTGGAGGCGTGTCTCATCACGCCTCTAACACACCTCACAGATAAGATCATGAACATCCAGCAGCCGTTTGAAAAGTAAATAGAGAGAAACACAAACCTGATGTCAACAATGTGTTGAAATATCAAAAACACAAGTGAACGACTGGTGAAGCAGAGATTAGAATAATTGAAATGTCTGTTGAACACACGTGTGTATATTATGTAAATTTACAACAAACATTTGTCTATTTACATCATGATGACACAGAAATGTGTGAACATACTTCAGACATGAGAAAGAAAAACTCAAACATCTGTTAAATCTGTCAACAGTTCTTTTATCTATGTTTCTGTTTTGTTGTAATTATTATTTTTATTTCAAATGTAGAATTACTATTATTCCAGGTTCTCGTGTCGAGCTCCACATTGTTTTCTTTCCAACTGGCAGAGCAGCTTGAAACGTTGATTGGAAAGTGTTGTATTTATAGTTGAAGTGAATTCTCACTCCTCTCTCACTCCTCTCTCACTCCTCTCTCACTCCTCTCTCACTCCTCTCACTCCTCTCTCACTCCTCTCACTCCTCTCTCACTCCTCTCTCACTCCTCTCTCACTCCTCTGGTCTTCAGCTCCTCACAAGTTCTACATCGGTTTCCGTTACGTTCACCCTCTGACGGAGGAGGCCATCAAGGAGATGGAGAAAGATGGAGTGGAACGAGCGGTGGCCTTTACACAATATCCTCAGTACAGCTGCTCCACCACAGGTCTCACACACACTCACACACACTCACACACACTCACACACACACACACCACACACACACACCCTCTCAAGCCTTGACAGATCTTGTAAAGGTTCTTGTGAAACAGCGTGAACATGTCTCCACTGCGCTTGTTTGTCTTGTAAACAGGCAGCAGTCTGAACGCCATCTACCGTTACTATAGAAACGGAGGTGACAGGACCAAGCTGCGCTGGAGTGTCATTGACCGTTGGCCCACACACCCGCTGCTTGTGGAGGTGAGACACACACACACACACACACCCTCTCAAACGCACATGTTGCCATTGTTCTCCAGAACGAATTCAAAACAACAAAATCTCAGGCATGAAGTTGCCATAGCAACTAACGAGCTCCTGGTGGCCATGGACAAGTTGTGCTAGAAAGTAAGTGCTTGTGTGTGTGTGTGTGTGTGTGTGTCCACGCAGTGTTTTGCAGACCACGTCAGAAATGAGCTGTTGAAGTTTCCAGAAGATAAGAGAGACGACGTTGTCATCTTGTTCTCGGCTCACTCGCTCCCCCTGGCTGTAAGTACTGAGAAGTGCAACCACTGATGATAATAATAAGGCAATACTCCTACTCCTACTCCTACTACTACTACTACTCCTGCCACCTGCTGTTTGTAATTTGAAGGTGCGTGGAGATAAACAGCAGAACTGCTCCTCATGTTGTTGTTGACCTGATGATGTCACCGCCCCCTTTCTCATCCTGCCCGTGTTGTTTACTCGGCGCTCAGGTTGTAAACAGAGGTGACCCGTACCCTCAGGAAGTCGGAGCCACAGTTCAAAGAGTCATGGAGAGACTGGGACATTGTAACCCCTACAGACTGGTGTGGCAGTCCAGAGTGAGTACACACACACACACACACACACACACACACACACACACACACTTGTTGTTGGCACACACTATTTCACTTGTTGGCGCCACCTGTCTGAAATGGGGGAATCCCAGCTCTATTTGACATCTCATGTTGTGCCCCCCCCCCCCCCCCCCCCAGGTGGGCCCCATGGCCTGGCTGGGCCCTCAGACAGACGAGGTGATCAAAGGTTTGTGTGAACGGGGGAAGAAGAACCTGCTGCTGGTTCCCATCGCCTTCACCTCCGACCACATCGAGACGCTGCACGAGCTCGACATCGAGTACGGACAAGTGCTGGGGGAGGAGGTGAGACACACACACTGCCACTGTGTGTGTGTGTGTGTGTGTGTGTGGGGCAGTTTAACATCATCTCTCTCTCTCTCTCTCTCTCTCTCTCTCTCTCTCTCTCTCTCTCTCTCCCCCCCCCCCTCTCTCCCCCCCCAGCCGGGCGGGCAGCGGCGCCGCGGTGTGTGTGTGTGTGTGTGTGTGTGTGTGTGGCACAAACATACAAACAGCTTTTTGTTTATCTGTTAACAAACGTGTCAAAACTTTTCAAAATCAGTTTTTTCGGCAGTTTAACATCATCTCTCTCCCTCACTCCCTCTCTCTCTCGCTCTCTCTCTCTCTCCCTCTCTCTCTCTCTCTCTCGCTCTCGCTCTCGCTCTCTCTCTCCCTCTCCCTCTCCCTCTCCCTCTCTCTCTCTCTCTCGCCCCTCAGTGTGGTGTGGAGAACATCAGAAGAGCAGAGTCGTTGAACGGGAATCCTCTTTTCATGCAGGTACCATGTTTCACTTCATTACAACAATAGGTCTGGAACCTGAAAAGTCGGTTCTCGGCTCACACACACACACACACACACACACACACACTCACTCTGCTTGTTGTGCAGGCGCTGGCAGACCTGGTCCACGCTCACCTGAAGTCCAACGAGCCGTGTTCCCGTCAGCTGACGCTTCGCTGTCCACTCTGCACCAACCCCACCTGTGGAGAGACTAAGGCCTTCTTTGCGCAGCAGAACCTCTCCTAGAACCTCAACACACACACACACACACACACACACACACACGCACACACGCACACACACACGCAGTAGGATTACCTCTGAAGAAATCTAAGGCCTTCTACCAACATCGACCGTGGTTCGTGCAGTTCCAGGCAAAGCGAAGCACGACGAGAGGAACAGAGCCGATAGTTTCTGCAAACGCACGGAGACGTTGTTGACTTGTTTATTTGTTTGTTTCGTGCAACAAACCAAGAACTTTTCTTGGACAACGGAAAAAAGATCTCTCTCTTTGCAGATTTGCAGAAACTATTTGTCAGAAGTCGCTCAGAACCAACAGTTTGAGCGTCACGTCGACACCAGAGGAAAACCAGACTTGCACTAGTCTGTTTTTGTTTGTTTGTTTGTTTGTTTGTTTGTTTACCTCGCTTCGATTGCGTTCATCAGCCTGTGAGCCGACGATAGAATCCAGCCTTCACTTCTCGCCGGTGCTGAACCAATCACAGTTGCTCCTGTGCACGGGACTGTTTCTCTTCCTCGCCGCCTCAGTACAACATTCCATGGCCCCTGACCCTCCAGCCTCTGTCAGCCCCGCCCCCTCGCCTTCCCCGGCTCCGCCCATCCTGCTGAGAGTCCTTCAATGTGAGTGGACGAGGTGGACGCTGCTCAAAATGCCGGCGCCTGATTGGTGAGTTGAAGTGAAGTCAGAGAGATGTGGCGTCCACCTCTCCGTGAATCCTCCACGCTGCTGCTGCTGCTGCTGCTGCTGCTGAACGGACGTTCAGAACGAGACGTGCGACTTTCCTCGGCCAATCAGAGGCAGTTGTTGTTGTTGTTGTTGTAGTTGTTGTTGAGCTGAGATTCAGTGTCTCAGGATGATGTGAAACAGTGTTTTCAGTTGGTTCAGACACGAAACAAATGATTTCTATGTATTTTCTTTATTTTTCTAACTTCTTTAATATATTTACATTAAATTTTTGTTGACAAAAAAAAAAGAAATCAATTTAGAACTGATCAGCTTGTAACTTTTAGGACAGTTTTTGCTTTTGATTAATAGACTTTAAAAAAATGCACAAGATTCAAGAAAAGCTACACAACCTAAGTACGACAACGGACGAGTGGGAAATGTCTAAAGTCACTCACTCTATTTACAGAAATGCTCACGGGGGCTTTCACGCGCAGGTGGTGAACAAAAACGTAAACAAAGTAAAAGTTTCATTAAGTTGAAATCTGCTCAAACTGGGGGGAAAAAAAGGGAAAAACAAATTCAAAACCCACTCTTGTGGTGCTGAAAGACACTCTCCACTAGGTGGCGCACTGTGGAACTCCTCCTGGTTCTCCTGAGGAGCGCCGCCTGTGGAGTTTGATCGGAGCCAGGGGGGCGGAGCCTCTGCTTTCATGAGTATTCGCCGTGTCATGTTGACGCTGTGTGTGTCGGGTGTGAAGACGCTGAGTCACTTTGTGTCGGACCTCGTCTTCTGCTTCTCCTCACGTCCTCCTTAAGGCGTGAGCTCTTCCACTGTCCACAGGGGGGCGCTCCCTGTCCACTGACCCCTGGTCCCTCTGTGTCTTACTGGGGTTTCTTTTTGTTTTTTTTGTGCTATTTTGCCACAACATGATGATGATGATGATGATGAAGATGATGATGATGATGATGATGTGCCTTCTACACTGGCTAATGAGAAATACACTGATCTGTGCTTTCCCTGCGTGTTTCACCAAAACGCTGAGGCAGAAATCCAGCCCCACGTCTGACTTGACAGTTTTCTGCTTTGCGATGAGTCGGCAGAATTTTCCGCCGCCGCTGGCGAGATTCAGGGGCTTTTGGTGATAAGCGCCGCTGCAGGCGCCGATCAGTCCGCCGAGGGTCGCGCCGGTGCTTCAGCCCGCCACTACTTTAGTGACACCTAGCGGCAAAGTTTCATGTTGCAGCTGACTCCCCCTTCACGTCAGCCTTCACTTCCAAACCTTGAGGGAATGCGGTGTTTAGTTTGTCCGTTCAGGGCCACCGTACAAACACAGGACAGAATATTGAAGATAATGTGAGACTCCAGGAGGGAAACATGTCAAAGTCAGCGAGGCTGGTTTTCCTGGTTTTTAAGTCATGTGTGTGTGTATGTGTGTGTGTGTGTGCGTGTGTGTGGCTGAAATATCATTGTGCAGCTTATAAATTGTATATTTTAAGTTGATTGATTTATTTATTTGTGTTTGTTGAAGTGCACATGAACCATCTGTCTCCTCTGGTTAATGGGGCGTAACGATTCACTAATCTCATGATTCACCTTGCGGTCGTCACGGTAACGATACCATATTGTAGCGACAGTTTTTTAAAGGGACGGTGTGTGATTTCTAGTAACATCTAGCTGCGAAAGAGCATGACACTATGACATACACCTGCCTCTTATGGAGGCCGCCATTTTGAATTCAATGTAAGTCAATAGAACTTTCAGGCTTGTGTGTGTGTATATATATATATATATATATGTGTGTGCATATTTATTTATATCTGCTGATTCACTAACGACATTTTCAGAGGCTTTTTAATTTTTTGGGAAAATGCAAAGTGTCTCTCTCCCTCTCCCTCTCTCTCTCTCTCTCTCTCACCCTTGGACTAGTGAAATATGACCCATCAGATCAGACACGTATTGTTACACCTCGACTGGTTCATCTCTTTTTCTAAATATCTGCGACACGATTCAAAGAATGCGATTAAGAGTCTTCCCACAAAGAGAAAAACAATAATAAAAAAGGATTAAATAACTTCTGCTGGTCTGTGTGGATTCTTTCAAACATGGAGAGGATGACGTCTCTATGTTGTTTTAAATATATAATTGTATTAAAACATTAATATTTTGTATTTACACGACATGTTATTCCCTCTCTAATTGTATTAGTTCTGTGAAGAGGCTGAGAATCAAACAGAGCTTGATCTCACAGCTGATTGGTCACAGCTGTGCCTCAGGTGCGCTGATTAACATGTGATACTAAAAACTTAAAGGTCCAGTTGAGATATAAAAAAAACAGATTCTCTGACTCGATGATTCAGGTGAGCTGCAGAAAAATAAAGGTGAAGTAAGTCCAAAAAGGAATTGAACCCTCAACCTCCAACATATAAAACAAGAGACTCAATCACTACACCATCATGTGTAGAGCTGTCAATGATTCCCATCAAAGACCAGAGTGTGAGTGAATGCACTGTGTGAGTGCAGGTCCTCACTGGGACACAAACACAAGATTTTTTCACGCCTTTTTTCACACACGTGTCACTGGCCCGAACTTTTTCTCTC
>JAFBJT010000897.1:0-36197 GCA_016785325.1 Chascanopsetta lugubris
GGGACGTCTGGTGGTCCAAGGTGAGTTCCACATGAAAGTAACGAGCCATTTTTAGAAGATAAGGAAGTGGTTGTTGGGGGTGGGGGGGTGGGGGTGGGGGGAGGGCTGGAAAGAACATAAACGCAGCTGCTGGTCAGGTGATAAGGTGCCAGCTCTGTGGGTGGAGGCAACATGAATGCAAACCTATAGTCTATACCGTACCTCCCTGGGGCCCCTGAGCAAACGGGGTCCTCCCACCTCAACTGTGAAGGATTTGAACCATTTTCACTCTTTACACACTATTCATACTGTGGTGCAATGGTTGTTGTTTATTTGATGATGTCGACTTTATCAAAGTAATCTAATATCAGTCAAATGTTGATGTCGACTCAGTAAGGTCATACAGTGCAATAATACAGTATGATGCATACGAATGTAATTAACGCCGTAAACCTGTTTGATCAGCACCACCGTCCGAGTGGTTGAAGATTTATCTGTCGCCGGTATAAAATTGATGACGGAACTTTTTTTTGTGCGATTAATAATCTCTCTGGAATAAATTAGCTGTCACTAAGATTAAAGAGTGAGAAGAGATCGTGGTCTCAGCTGATGTGACAGCTCCTCATGTTAACATTGACAGCCTGGTAACACTGAAAATATTGATCGTATTAATAACGCCATGCCTCGAGCTTTTTATATCAGCATGGAGAACAAAACAACATCACGCAGTGCGTGTCACTCAAAGAACCCAAGTCATTAAAACGTGTAGGGCTTGGTGACATCTAGAGGTGAAGTTGCTTGTTGCAGTTGAGTAAGCACGCTTGTAGGACATGGTGACAGTCACCATCAAAATTCAGGAGGTGTTGAGTTGCCGTAAGAACATCGTGGTGCCACATGATGGCCTCCCCACATACCAATGAAAATATCATCATAGTGTGATTAATTTATGCAAATAGCTCTGTTTCATCTAAATCGTGCTGAATACTCCTCTAAGAGAATAATATGACATGTCAGGCGAAGCAAATGGCTTTTGTGAAATGAGTGAGAACGGATGGTTTTTGGTTTCAGTGTTGACATTATAGCACCCGTGTGGACGCGAGTGTTTATTAATGGGGCCAGACAAAGGTCGGCCGGAAGAGGGTTCAGAGACAAAGTTGTGAGTAGCTTCAAAAATCGGGAATATTCTTTGCTGTTTGAAATCAAAATCTCAGAAGTTCTTTGAAGAGACGATAAAATAGTGTGAAATTTCTTCACATCTGTGGAACTTTGTGTAGTGAGAGGAGATGAAAGTGGCCTGGGACAGTAGTTTACGGTCTTTATGAGGATACTGCAACGGAAATGGACAAAGGAAAACTGCTCTGTGCCATGAAAATCAGCAGCGTATAGCAAGTTATCATCATCATGTTTGAGTTCAGTCTCACAGACCAAGAAAACAAACATAATCCTCAGTTAGTCATGTTACAACTATTTGTATAATTTGGCGCAATTCTAAAGCCCTTTGAAAAACAAACCCCAGACAAAATGTTGGCAATTGTGTGACTGTAGTTAAAAGACAATGCCGTTCTTTGTTTTCTGCTCTGATCGTAACTGTGCAACACAGCCACATTCGTGAGTTTTAATTGGCTTGACATTTTGAAGGAACTCTGGCTTTAGGGAATGTTCCAAAAAACGGTAGCCTCTAGTGACACCTGTGGCAGCAAAGGGATGTGCGGTCAGCAGTCCGTTGCCTACTCCTGCCGATGTGGCAAAACAATTTTTTTTAAATCCATCCCTGGAGACGTCTGAGTAAGTTTCAGGGCCGCTCTGCTCCTCTCGAGCGGATGTAGCTACAACTAGTGGAGCTGGAGTTAGCATCGCAGGGTGATGTCTACCCTGGGCAGGAGAGTGACAGTGGATCTGACCTGGTGCCAACATTAGCCAGTACACAAGCAGTTTTGTTTGTGTACTTCATTGCCAGCTATAGACACTGTTGATGATGTGTCATGCAGAGCCTTAGCCTTGGAAAGTAGCACACACATCATATGCGCCACAACGTCTTCATTTACCCAGGAAAGTACACAACTCCATTACATGGTACATGTGAGAGTATAGGATTTTTTTTTTTTTTTCATTTTCATTTGTATGTATTTATGTTTCTTATGGCAACATTAGTTTGGCCGACATAGAAACCGCATCAATGACTGCGGAAAAGTTCAGTGCTTTATAAATATTAAACATATTGATAATTTGATGTAATGTACAGAGCTGGTGTCGTTGGGGAGATGAATGGCCGGTTGTGAGCGGCGGGATGATTCCAGGAGTGTGTGTCCCTGTGCATTCATTGTCACCGAGCGGGAAACACCCCACATCTGCTTCACTCGCATATCGATCAGATGGACCACACTTTGCTTCAGCTCATAGCGATATTGATCCGGATCAATATTTCATTTTATCTGGCTGTCAGCTGTGAGACAAGCCCCACCCCCCCACTCACCCTGACGGTGACGAAGACGATAAGCCGAAAATGTTAATTACATGTCAATGTCTCTGGTTAATGATTGATTTGTGGATTCAAAGATTTTCCATTACCTTGTAGATAAATGTAAGTAAGGTCTATTCTCACATTAATGAAGAAAAGGTGGGTTTTATAGCCTTTCTTCAAGGTGCTAGTCATCGCAGTGGTGTAAATAAGGCCTCTTTGAATGTGAGCGGGTGTCAAATCAGACGCGTCCAGCAATCAGCAGCTCCGACAACATGGCTTATGAAGCCGTCACAAGCATGCCCCGATAGTCATTAGGCTCATTTTGGCACCTTTGGGCTCCAAAAATAGAGACGAGAAAAACCAAGACAGGAGGAGGAGGAGGAGGAGGAGGAGCAGAGTCAAAGCGCCAGATGGGGGGGGCCGCTCAGCCACCGAAAAAACAAGAGTAAGATGGGTGGATGGTGCTGATGATCTAACCCACACCCTCACAGGTACGAATCAATACCTTCCCCAGCTCCTCCTGACCTTCACCTTTGAGACGGTGCTCAAAGAGGGAATAAAGCTGGGGAGAGAGGGAGAGATAAATGAAAGGACAATCACAAGCTGTCAGCAGCCCCTGCTCTGATGCCTTAAGGGTCCTGCAGCTTCTCAAATGAGAGAATGGAAATGCTTACATTGAAATAATGTCAGACAACATTTTGTCCACTGGGATTGGAGCAGGGTGACAGCATTGTCTTGTGTTGCCACCTGCACACACACACACACACACACACACACACACACAGATGTAATTTATTCCTCTGTGCCATAGAGCACCATTGTTGTCCAGCAGTATTTGTTCATGCTATGTTCTGTCATTGTGATGAATTTGGGCTCTGCGTTATATTTTGTGTCAGTCCCACATCGAAATCCATATTTAACGTTCAGTGTGAAGGATCTAGTGCCATCTAGTTATCAAATTGCTTCCTGCAGCCATTTCCTTATCTTAGGGGGAACTTATCATGGCCTTCAGTTAATGTGAAGCCCACTCTATGGCCTTTATAGTGTTTGGTTTTGCCATTGCTGGCCTTCATTCACAGAGGAGGACCCCTACATCCTAGAATAATGAAAGTGAAAACAATTCCCAGTTTCAGATTATATTTGAAACTCCTCATAACTAGCATTAACATTCCAAATTTGAGTTTTTATTAAACCGTTTGATTACCATGCTAAAGAAAATGGCAACAAGCTGACAATAGCAGTTGGCAGGTGCAGCAGGCAAAGTGGGATTGTGTTTGCATCAAGAAAACATGGCGGTTCCTTTTCTTAGTTTCTTTCAAAGTAAAGGATGGAATCATCGGAAACAATTTCAGTGTGTATCATAGCTCTCATTTTAATAATACTGCGATAATACTATTCAACTCATCTTCACTTTAATCACACTATAAAATCTTCATACCGTTTCACCCCCTTGTCAAAGTATTCGTTTTTCATAAAGACCCAGCTCACAAGTGTCAGTTTTATTTTTATAAGCAGGAGGCATTGATCCTATTCATTTGCCTGCAAGAGAATATTATTTTCATTTAAGTCTGTCATTTTATAGTCTGTCTCCTGTTGCTCAGACCCATCCAGGCAATGATGAGTAAAATTAACGGGCAGCCAGGACAGTGGAGCAATATGATTTGTCTGGTGCTGCTGCTGCTGCTCTCTATTCCCCAGCGATGACTCTGAGATATTATACTAACCATAACATTTTTTTATTGAGTTAATGTGGTCATAAATACCTTTTGGTTATCAAATCAGTGTAAGCGGCGGAGAGGACGACAGCCTCTGCCAGCTCAAATAAAAGGAATGAACCCTGGATTCAAACTCCCGGGGATGTAACTGTAACTATCCTGCGAGAACCATTGCAAATGAATAGGTTATTGCCTCTGATTGACCAGGGATTGGAACCCGAGAAAGGAAATGAACCTGTTCACTGTAGCACTTGTTTGTAGCACTGTTTTCATGTAAATGTCTTGTTGTTAAGGAGATCTACAGATCTTCATCTTCTCATCCGCCTCGCTGAGCTTCTTTCACCCTCCTATAGTTTACCAGAATCTACACTGATCTTATCTTTCACAATGCTGCGTAAGAACCCTGAATTATCGATTAGCAACATGTTTACCATACAAACATACTATTGCACTTTTTTCTATTAAGTACATAACCAAATATTTGTTTGGAATAAAAAGATGAGAATTGGAAAAACCTCTATGGAGTTCAATGGGACAGGATGATGATACAAAATATTTCTTATTGTATATGTTAATATTTCTAATTGAGACTCTCCTCTACTTTTACTCCAGTTTGTTTATTTATTGACATTCCTACTGATAGAGGAATGAGCCCATTATCTTACCATCAGGAGTAGTAACTTGTTGCATCTCCACGTTTTTACAGTAGAATGAACGAATCAAACACCTTTTGGGTTCCAATGATGATAGAAGGCCACCATAGCTTCTCCTACATGCAGGAGGGGAAAGGTGACTTCGGGGATACTCTTGAAAATTAGGTGTCGGAGAATTTGACACACTGCACCTTTAAAGAGATGCATATCAGCAGCAGATTTTGCTCCCTAGTCAAGTGTTGAAGAAAACCAACATGGCCGATCCTCTGCCTCCCTCCTCCCGCAGCTCCGGCCGAATTCGTGCAGGTCCCTCAGTCCATCGCGCGTCCAGTCGGCACCACCGCCATCTTCACCTGCCAGGCGCAGGGTGAGCCCGAGCCCCAGCTCACCTGGCTGAAGAACGGGCAGATCCTGGAGCCCGGGGGACATGTCAGACTCAGGAACAACAACAGGTAAGGAGGAGAAACCTTTGCCTCGTACTCGCGTGGAAATATATTTATATATGCAGCGAAGGAAAGCCCACGAGGGCGAGCAAATAATAGCGAGGCTCGACAACAGCCCTGCAGTTTAAGCTTGTCAATTCCAATTTACAGTGTTAGATGTGTGGTTTACGATTAAGTGGCACTTTTTTCACTCCATAATGTTTCGTGTATTTGAGTTGAAGAGTGGCCTGCCCGTGAAGACTGTCAACATTTTTACATTTGCTGTGTTTAAATCTTTATCCGTTCATTGCACACATTGTATATATTCAGCATGTGTATTAGCGTGAGTCGCCTTTCTCTCTGATTTCTGGTTCCACTTAAATACCACATCAGTAAAGTGTCAGAACAGTTTTGTTATATAAGTGTTTTATTCAAGATTGTCTATACATTATAGTAATAAGACAAGTAGTTGACAAAAAATTTGCTAAACAATTCTACATTTAATAAGAGTGACATTTGCGATGCCGAATTGGTAGAGCGCGAGCTCCATCCATCCATCCATCATGATAATAATTTCATTACATTTGGAATCAGGAGTTTTGTCGGTTCATTTGTCTAACATTTAATCACATGCATATCTATTCACTCTATGGTTTTCTTGAAATTCTTAATCCATAGTAATATTTACTCAGAAATTACCGAGAGAAAACCCAACTTAGCCATTCCTTTTTTTTATTAAGGGATCTAATGTCTTAAGATTTAAGCCAAATTGATCGGTTGCCATAAATGGAACATAAAATAATATCAGTCATGGAGAAGTTCCAGCGTGTAAACGCTATGAAATAATGATATGTAAATAGTGTCGGCGCAGAGTCCAAACTATCTCAGCCCAGCTTTGGTTTCCGACCGCACTGTATCTTCAGAGCGTTGAACCCGGCTCTCAGAAGCCATGTCGACGTCATTGTTCATCAGCGCCTCCTTGATCTGATCACTGGCACCATCACATGTTCTGCTTCCTGGCGTCGTCTCTGCTGCTTCTAACACTGCAGCTGCTGGAATCTGCTCCTGCCAACACAAGAGCCTCAGTCTATTTGCACCTTTGTGTGCAAGCTGCACACTGACTCCATGTTTGAGTTGACCCTGTGGTGGTTCTGTGAGAATGCCACGAGGAGAGTGACCCAGCACACAGCTCTGCCGGTTACCACGCTCGGCCTTGTGCACAGTCAAGGTCACTTGGGCATGAAATGTATTTATTTATTTATTTATTTATTTATTTATTTATTTTGCACATGTTACAGACGCTATGCGGCTTTGCAGAAACATGATGTAATAGAGCATGAATCACGTACTAGATCTGCTCAAGGTTTCGTTTCGTTTAGAGATTTGATGTTGCTTGTTGAGTCATTGAAAGTTTTTTAGGTATAGATATAATTCCTCAGTTGTACTGAATTATTTCAATGGCAGAAGGTATTATTTAAAAGTATGTTCATTCAGCCTGTTGCTGATGCTGTGTGTGTGTGTGTGTGTGATTGCAACCTGCTCCACACTATTCATGCAGCAAATGTGTTTTTCAACTATGTTCTCTTACGCATTGCTGCACATGGGGAGTTAAATTTTTCCGGCTCCGATCCTGGCAGCCAACCATCCGTGCACGTTGTTGCGGCGCAGGAGGAAAATAAATGTATTAAGTGTATATGTTAAATATGTCTCCAAGAATCAATACTTGCACTCTGTTGCAGTGAGTGAAGGGAGCAGACACCTCCATTGCTCACATACGCGGCTCCAGTTGCACTTTGCCTTGACCGGTCTGTATTAGTCAGAGAGACGGAGCGGGCGAGGAAGGGAGAGAGAGGGAGAGAGAGAGAGAGAGAGAGAGAGGAAACAAATGAGATGCCGGACTTGGATGGAGGAGAAAAAAAGGGAGAAAAATGACTGCATGGTCAAAGAGAAATGATGAGTCTGCAGGAAGAACAAATGGGAGGGAGGGGAGAGAGAGAGAGAGAGAGAGAAAGAGAAAGAGCGGATAGTCGGGGCATCACAGTGTTTCCATTTGCCACCATTAGTGTATGACCTGCTATAATATGGATCTCATGCATCACGAGCTCTGCTCTGTGATTGGTTAAGGAGGCCGGCCTCAGCTTGAGATCTACCATTAGCTAATGAGCTCATAAACTCGAGCTAGTTGACCAGGAAATGCAGGAAAAGAGCAGCTTGATGTCCAGCAGAAGAATTTCCACTGTGTGATTCGTATGTTACTCTCTGATTGAGTACGGCAGCTTGTATAATAACCCTGATGACCAATTATATAAAGCAGTGCCACCCGTGTCTGCTGTGAAATAACTTTTGGTAGATATTATATATATTGCTGATTGGGTTTCGTTCTCACAAAAATAAAAAATCATTCCGATGGGACATTGTTGGTCGTTTTTATCCAGCGAAACATCTCGTTTTCAGATTCTCATTTTTTCCGAAAATGGATTGGACGTTATACTTAACAGCCGAGACTGACTCGTGATTGGTCAGGCAGGTGTAATAGCAATATAGCAGGTTGGCAAATTCTTATTAAAGTGAGATTTACTCAAAACCCATTGAGCAATGAGGTGCAGTTTCCAGCGGAGAGGAAGTCGTGAATGGAGGGAAAATTATAAGTCACGGTTATAATTTACCTCCTGAACTGAGCCAAAACAGAAGTAATGGTATGCTAATGATATTCAACCCCAGGCAACACAATGATTCTCTTCTTATATGCAGTTGTACCCACACACACACACACACACACACACACACACACACACACACACACACACACACACTACTTGGCCACATCACTTGGCTTGGATACACTGTACAGTAAGTACAACATACCTAACAGAGAGATGGTAATTATTGTGTGTGGTGGGTAATACTGTGTGTGTGTGTGTGTGTGTGTGTGTGTGTGTGTGTGTGTGTGTGTGTGTGCGTGCACAGGCAGTGGTTTCTCCCCTCCACTTGGCTCTCGTGATGCTGACCTTCAAGAGCAAATCAGACAAGGGGAAGGAAAGGGAATCGATTGTACATTTCATTCACACACACGCGTGCACACACATTAATCAAAAAGCAAGTGAGCCCATATGTGCACAAATAGCCCCGTGGTACATGCCATCATTCATTTTGTGCACACGCATAATCCAACATGAAAATTCACAGAAAGTGTTAACTCCTCATACACACACACGCACACACACACACACACACACACAGAAAACACATGAAGCGTTACAGGACAAAGCCGTATAGCTTTAGTCGACCGGCTGCCTCTGTAAACAGATGTTGCCGCTCAGGGTGAAGTAAAATGTTAGATCTTGAGACACATGCTCAAACACAGACACACACATTTGGAGTGTGATTGTAATCCCATTCATGATCGGCCCCTGCTGACCAGGCTCCCGTAAAACACGGCTATCACGGCTATTTGAAGCCTCTTTGAGAGCTGCTGCTAATTATGTGCGAGGACTCGCCTCACTCTTCCGTCTTTAAAGCCGGGACACGTAATCATCGTAGACGAGCGAGCTGTGATCACACATCACACACGAGGTTGAAAGTCAGCCTGTTTGGTTTTAAAAGGGATATTGTCGACGATCCTGGAGGAAATTAAATTCCTACTTGTGCAGTATTTGTTCCTGCTAAAAAAAAAAAAAAAAGAAAGAAGAACAGATTCAGGTTTGTGCATTAATAGTTTAGAGTGTGTTTCCAGTGTGTGTGTGTGTGTGTGTGTGTGCGTGCTCTGTGTTGTGTTTTATAATTAATGGCCAACATGTGAAGGAGCAGACGACTACACAGACCGAGACATTTTCTTGCAGAATTCTTTTCAAAGGCTCTTTTTTTTTCTTTTCTTCTTTTTACTTCTTCTCTCCTTTTTTCTGCCACTGTCTTTCACCAGGACCTGCCTTTCTTGTTTGCGGCCCCTTTCGGTGCCCCACATCCCCCCTTCCTGCCCCCATTACAGAAAGCTGGGGCCTGGGCATTGGCCTTGAACTCTGACCCTGCCTGTAATCAGTCATATCCCTGGGCCCTTCCCTCCTCTCAGGCCACAGACAGCTCATTGCTCCTCCCCCTCCCCCACTCTTCCCCTCCTCTTCCTCCTTTTCTCTCTTTGTCCCCATGTTTTTTTTTTCTTCTTCTTCCCCCCACCCCCACCACCCCCCCTCCCCTCTCGCTGGATACAGAATGGCCGTGCTGGCTTTTGATGGGGTGCTGCTCAGAGACAACGGAGAGTAAACACGGCCCCGGCAGCTGAACAACAGGCCCAAGGCCCCACTGTCAGCCACTCCCCTGGCCCATGGCCTTATCCATCAATCTGTGAAATGACCTTGAACTGATGAGTAAATGATGGTGTCAACCTGTCAGTGCTGGACAGCTCCGCTTTGGAGCTCATGTGAGACGAGCAAACTGCCCAAAACCAGGCCATGTTCCTCCCAAAACCCACCCACCCACCCCCACCTCACCCCCGTCTCCCTGTCCAACTCTGTCCTTCATTTCTTCTTCACACACTTTTTGCATCTTTGGTGGCCCCGCTCTGCTCTTACATATTAATATCATGCAGATTGACCCATTTTATAGCTCTGCAATGGAAGAGAAAAGTATTAAAAGGGCTTGAACGGAAAATTTGCACTTTAATCTCGAGACCTAGAAATGGGAGGGTTGAACCATATAACATGCCCGATTAAAATGGAAATATTAAAGTTCCTCCCAGTTTATGAGTTTTACTCGATTCACCAAGTTGTTTTGACCTTGAACACATCAATTATTGACATGTTGTATCCTTATTGACACTTAGCCTGAAAACAGGAGAGAACATGGTTTGTTATTATAAAAGTGAGGTGATGCTAAAGCAACGGAGCCAACTCTTCTTGGAGGACTGACTTCTATCTGCTCTTTCTAAGAGAACAATAATAAAAACTATAATTTATACTTTGAAATGGTAATATACTTCAGAAAAAACATTTGCACAATTATGTTAAAAGATTCCTTTTTGTCTGTAGAAATGGAATTAATGTCTCCTAAATCATACACACTGGACCTTTTAAACACTGGAGTCATTAAAAATCAGAGATCATAAACATGCATAGTAAATATTCATGAATATGTAAACAAGCATATTTAGCATATTAAGCACATTTATTATCTAAAATGCTGATACCACTGAAGCTCTGCTGCAAGTTGAAAAGGAAGTTTTGACAGCAGGTGTGGAATTTCATAAGCTCCTCGTCAGCAGTCTCTGTGTGTGTGCGTGCGTCTTTGTGTGTGTGTGTGTGTGTGTGTGTGAGGAATGTTTATTGTACTTGTGTGCTCTGTATCAATATGCAGACAGATGACGACGCTGTAACCTCTGAATCAAGCAGCATCTTCCGACCCCCCACCCCACCCCCACCCCCCACCCCACCCTCTCCCACCAGGCTCATCCACGGCCCCCGGTGGCACCGAGCAGTGCCGTCCCCTGGGGCCTCTTTGCAGAGTCCGTGGTGTCCGCTCAGCCTGCCTGTCTGCAAACACTCCATCTATCGCTGATATGAAGGGCTGTCACACGTGTGATGGTTGAGTAGCGAGCTGAAGGCTGGCGACTGCTGCCACCTCGGGGGTCAGGAGGTGGGATTGACTTAGAGAGGGTGAAATACGGCGGGGCCTCTTTGACCTGATAATTATCCAGATTGAATCCACCTGGTGGACTGGACAGAATAATAACTCTTCCACCGCGCAGCCTTTTCTGACCCAGTTTGGAGACGTACAGTAATTGTATCCCAGCACATCAATTTAGAGAAGGAAATGGAATGATTCACTCCTCTGTCCTGCCCGCTGACCCAGAGGAGCACTTCACTGTCCTTACAAATCCATCCTTACAAACCCTGCTGAGTCTGGTCTGAGGTCAGCACTGTCTGTCGAGAGCTGAAATGCCACTTTCCCCGCGTCCCATTCGGAGGGTGCGCGTAGTGTCCGGTGACAAAGCGCATATGCCGCCCGGGCCTGACGTGTTGTTCTCTCAATAAATTGCATTCTTCTCCTCATGGGATCATGCTGACATTTCTTAATAAATTCTGATTGAATACTCCAAGGATTCCACCTGTCAATCAAAAGACAGATGACAAGCGGCCTGACAGCTCCTTACAAACTGGAAACAACAGATTAGCTGGTGGCTGCAGGATATCTGTCGGACTCCTGTGGCACACGATTCTACTCTTTTAACCAGAGCATTTTTTTACTAACCAATTTTGCATCAAATGTTTTGGGGGGGAAAGTTTTTTTTTTTTCAGTTATTGTGTCTTAATCTTTACAAATGCTGAAATTACATGTATTTTAATATATCTGGCAACAGCTCAGAAAAGCCTGAGGCAGTATAACTAATGCCTTTCTACACTACTGTTGATAATTTTGTTAACAGATGTTTTTGTTTTTAAAAACATCTCTCTCAATACCTAATGTGGTTTATAGAATATCTCTGTAGTGATGAGAACACAAGAACCCCAACAAATTCCAATCTATTTTGACGTATACATCTTTTTATTATGATGAAAAATGCACTTTCATTTGGAGTTGTAGAATTCAGCAGTGCGCCTGCCCTGTGTGCTGCACAACATACAAGTGCAAAGGTGGAACTGTGATATTTCTTTTGTCCTTCATGCTCCAGTGAGCCGCTGTTGGGAAAGAATATGACCCCACTTCCAACACTGTGCAGTTTTTATGTAATATATCTCCAAGGCAGAGGTCATGCACATTTTCTTTAGACCTCCTTTACACATTGCAACAACAAATACAAACAAAAGAAAGCGCTGATATCACTGGTTTTCATTAGTTCCATTTAAAAAAACTTATATGTTACATGTTGTATACAAGGCTCAGGAATAGGTTGTGTAAAAATGTCCATATCGTTGTGGACAGGGCAAAAGGCTGCATGTCTCTCCTCCTACGTCTACATCTAGAGGCACCAGAAGCATTTCTAAGGTTATTGTCATGCTTCACGCTGTCAAGGGCATAGTGACAGTTTGACCAAATATGGAAGAAAAAAACTGCCTTTGAAAATGCATCTGACTCCAGAGGAGCTTGTGTCACTGCTGCAGCTGACAGTCTGAAAGCCTCTTCAGTGGCAAATGAAGCTGTGGCCCAGTTGGGGGATGATTGAACGCTCTGAGGTTGACGGACGCAAATCAGTTCGGAGAGCAGGAACCACAGAGGTTTTTGAAAATGGATGCCCACAGACAGGCAGACAGACAGACAGAGAGACAGACGGATTCCCCAGTGTCAAAGAGGCAGCACTCAGACTGAGGTCGTTTGGGTTCGACCTGCACGTCTGGATCAGTCGTAACAACACTGATTCAAACACGTGAAGTCACAACACTGATCTGTTCTCACGGACGAGAGGGTCGTGTGAAAGTGGCCGGAACAAGACGGACCTGAATGGAAGTGTGGGAAACGGAGACTACCAGGTCTCACTGACTTAACAGACCCCGTGAAAGGACGAGGCTCTGTTGTGTGTCATCGGACCTATAAGTCACTGCATCCGTGTGTGTTTGTGTCTCTTTGCATCGGTGTGGGCTCTGTCTCGTGGCTGCCTGTGTGATGGAGCGGTGGTCCCAGCCCGAGGCCACGCAGCGCGTTGACGTGCAGAAAACGGACCGAGCTCCGACTCCAGCCCTTCCACGTTCCCAGGATGCTCATTGTTTGCAAGTTCTTCGTCCCCCCCACCCCCACCCCCCCACCCACCCAGAGCAGATTTCCACCCTAAACGCAGCACAAATGGCCTTGGCATGGAGACGGGGTGAAGACGTGTTTAGCGCCACAGGGGCTCATTTCCATCACATCTTAAATGTTTAGTTTGTCCTCAGGACAAATGCAACGAGAGGAGCGGATTAGGTGTTTTCATCTAATAACACCTACTCAGCATGCGCGCGCACACACACACACCACACACACACACACACACACACACACACACTCTGTGACCCCCTTATACTTTCCTCTATAAGTGACGACAGATCAGGTGGGAGAGGAGCAGGAGGAGCGGAGACAGAAAGATGGGGGACAAAAGAGCAGAGTGGTGGAGCTTCGATAGCGAGGAGCGATGGCTGGAACAAAGAGAATACAGTGAATGCACCGAGGAAAATGATTTACTGTCTGCTGGAGGTTGTGTGTGTGTGTACGTGTGCATAGGTATGCGAGTGCATACGGTACGTGTGCATGGACAGATGAAAAGCCCCCACTGATGTAGGCAAATTACATTTTTTCGAAATAGATTTATCTGCTCCGACGGGAGTTGCGGGAGGAGACGAATCAACCTGAAAGTGTGTGCTTTGCCCGAGTGAAGAACTTCTATGCGCGCCGCCTCTGTCTGTAGTGTGTGTGGAGTGTTTCATCAGTCACTCCAACACACACTCGGCTGAACACGCTGCCGTGTGATACCGATGCACTGTCACATGCCTCCTCTTTGTATGCACTCCCACACCTGGCGTGAAGCGGCGAGAATACGTACGTGAATGCATTTATTCAAGTTCAACCGCATCAAGACTTAGAATAGCCTTGTGAGTTTTCCCTCACGTAGGAATAAACAATGGAATTTCACACTCTGCCGACAGTGGATAGAACATATACAGTACATCCACCGAGCACAGTTCTTGCGTTGTGTGTGGTCGTCAAACAAAATAAAGTTATGCATTTCCTTCCTTCCTTCCTTCCTTCCTTCCTTCCCTCCCTCCTCTCTGTCCCTCGCAGCACGCTGACGATCTACAGCATCAGCCAGGACGACGAAGCCATCTACCAGTGCATCGCTGAGAACAGCGCCGGCTCCACGCAGACCAGCGCTCGCCTCACGGTGCTCTGGGCCGATGGGCTGCCCGGCGTGCCCAGCCAGGTGCAGGCCGAGGCCCTCTCACCCTCCACCATCCAGGTGTCCTGGAGGGAGCCCGAGCAGAACACTCAGGACATCATCGGATATGTGCTGCACATCCGCAAGACCTCAGGTGAGGCATCCATACAGTTACATATAGTGGGTTACATAACAGTACACTCTGAGATACACACACATATATGTACACTCTGAGATACACACACATATATGCAGTAGACAAGTAATGTGAACCACCACCTGATACAGGCAATGCAATAGAGTAGGTGAATTCAAGTGTCGTACATAAGCTCTGCTGCAACTGTCTCCGTCTCCCTGCTCTGCCGTCACCAACCACCCTGCTTAAAGCCCGATGCCCCGCCCACAACCCTATCGGACTGGCTCGACACCACATGCGATGAGAATTGTCAATCAGGAGTGAGGCCGTAACAGTTCCAAATTGTAGTTATCTGCCTCATTAAGTACTAATCATCAGTATTGGTGTTGGCTGTGTAAAAGCAGTCATTAGTTGACCTTTACTTCCTGACCCCAGGCTTAACGCCAGGAAGCAACTCACCCTATAATTCAATATTACAAGTGAACGCTTTGCACTTAGTAGAATGTAAACTGACAAATGAATCCATTGGATGGATTGAACTTCCTTCCGTGGACACGTTTTCACTTTTATTTACTTTTTATAATGTAGTGTATGTTATTGGCCTAATTAACCTCTAATAATCTCTAGTGGCCCTGATGAACCAGTATCAGTCGACCTCCGGTCCCGGGGCTGTGTGACATTTGTCAAATCCACGAATTCTGTCTCAAGACTCCCATTGTGCATTTATGCCGACGCACGGCAGAGTGTTGCTCACACACATGTGACTGATATGCTGCAGATATTTGAGTCCTGCTTGCTTCCCACGCAACCGCTGTGTTTTTCTTTTCGGAACTAATTAAGTTAAATCTGACACACAATAACAATTCATCCAGCGTTTGGCTAATTATGTGACACCGGATCCAGTCCGATGCTTCACAACAGCTTTATCATCAACCTCGGCTGCGGAGAATACAATAGACGCGCTGTGTAGACTTTATCCTCACTCTCTTGTCGATGTGGTGTGTTTTTCCAAACTGCTTTTCGTTCACACGTTCTCTTGGAGGCTGTCAACAGAAACAGGAACCGTTCCCGAAAACAACAACAATTCTAAAGTGCAACTCCCCGCACCATAAAGATAATGAGGCTGACGGAAACCCTGTGATTTTCCTGTTTGGGATACATATGTGTGGAATTTCTGGAATGTGTATGATGATCATATAGAAGCACAGAGATGCCGCTTTATGCTCATGTTGTGTTTAGGCTTTGTGGCCGTGTGTGTGTGTGTGTGTGTGTGTGTGTGTGTGTGTGTGTGTGTGTGTGTGTGTGTTTCCTCGTGCAGTGTGCGTCTTATAGCGCCAGCTGCTGCTGTTCTCTGCAGCTCTATTGGATGGGATAATTAAGGGCCCGAGGGTCCAACCAATAAGATCTGCTGTAATTACCCATCCAAGATTGCACGGCCCAATTGGTTGAGGGCTGGAGGTAGATAGTGGTTATGGTTGGATGTCTCCGGATTAAAAGCCATGAAATGCCTCAACGTATCCTGTGTAACTCCCACATTTAGAACCTTCTGCCTCCTTCCTCCACCCTGGCAGTTCACCCCACCATCATCATTATTCAGGCTCCCAGGGCCAAAGTAGATAAGCTGTTTTACACAGCGACTCTGATAACACCAGTGAAATGGGCAATAACCATAAAACGATGACACTAACAGATTGTATTTATTGTTTCTTCTCCTCCGCCGTCCCCGCTCCTCTTTCCAATTTCCTCCTCCTTCCTTTTTTCGACCCTCACCTCCTCTTTCTGTCACTGCCTTTCCTCCCCCCCCTCCTCCTCCTCCTCCTCCTCCTCCTCCTCCTCCTCCTCCTCGCCCTTCATCATCCGGTCCCTCAGACCCAGTGGAGATGGAGTATGAGGAGGCCGTCAGTAAGGTGACGCTGCAGCAGATCATCAGGGACCTGGAACCATCCACCAGTTACACTTTCTACGTCAAGGCCTACACATCCCACGGGGCCAGCAAAGCGTCGGACAGTGTCACCCAGAGCACACACGGGGAGGGTGAGCTGGAGGCACAGCGCTGAGCCACGGAGCATTCACTCTATTTCATGAATAATAAACATTCATGGGGGATTTAAATATAGCATGCAAATGTGTGATGTTTGCTCTGAGGTGAATCCTGCAAGATAGTGGGCCCCCTAATTAAAATTTAAATCCCTGAAAGGTAAATAAGCACAGATCAGATTCCATGTCAGGGTTTCTGCAGATTTCCTAACTGCCTTAAACAGGCATAGTTAAAAAAAATAATAAAAAATGTGTCAAGTCTTAACATTTTGTCAACGTAGGAGGTAGATTAAAGGAAATCCTGTCACTTGGGATTCTTCCAAACCGTCGTGGCGCGCAGGTAGAAAATGAAAGTGTTGTTGTCGTGAGCGGCTGCCGTGCTGCCTCTGCCATGTTGTTGTCCCCCCCTTCCTCAGTCTGTATTGTAGCAGCTGACAGTCGGTATTGTCTGCTTTGTGTTGCAGTGCCAGCGCCTCCTTCCCTCTTCACCAAGGTGTTGAACAGCAGCTTTGTCCAGGCGTCGTGGGAGCCTTCCTCCAAGATGGGCCAACACCAGGGCTTCAGACTTTATTACAGACGAGCTCACACGCCACAGTTCACCGGCCCCTTCAGCTTCCCTCGCAACGTCACTCAGTACAACATCACTCAGCTGGGTGAGGCCTCTTTCATACTAGAGCCTGTTTTTTTTTTTTTTATTAAATAGCTTTGACACTTATACAGAGAAAACTGAGAAATGATCACGTGTGTGGAGAAATTCTGAAAAAGTTGAAAATAGTAAATTAGATCTTTTGAAAATATAGACAAAAATCATAGTTAATATTATGAATCTTGACCATCCTGTGCATATCACAGGATGCCTCTTTGGAAATGTCCTACCTCAGTGCAGGAGTACAGTCATAGCTTCTACAGAAGAATATAAAATATTTTTCACCATGTCCTGAATTGAGATGCTTGATTAAATCTGTGCGTGTGTTTTTCTACTTTTTTCATCATCCAAGAACCTCACACTTCTCTCTTCTCTCCTCCAGATCCGTCACTGGTTTATGAGATTAAACTTCTTGCGTACAACCAGCACGGAGACGGCAACGCCACCGTGCGATTTGTCTCACTTCGGGAGGCGGTGGAGAAATCTGGTGATTTGATTTGACACGGCCGAACACGCCCACACATCAGCATCACCACGTCAGCAGGAGCATCAAAGTTTAACACGTCTCACACTGTCACACGCGTCATAGTCTATTCCAGCAAAGTGAAGCTGATGTCCTCAGACGCACAATACAAACACTCACACACACACACACACACACACATACACACACACGTCATGGGCACACCCTGCTTCATCCAAACTTCAGCTGACAGTGTTGTGTTTGATCTCCTCAGTGCTGGACACCCCCTGTGACTGCATCAAAGACGAACAAAGTAAAACATCCACAACGGGCATCATCATCGGAATACACATCGGAGTCACCTGCATCATCTTCTGCGTGCTCTTCCTCGTCTTCAGCTACCGCGGCAGGTCAGTCCCAACGCGCCGCGCGAATCGCCGCCGGCAACAAGTGGATCCGACGGAAAATAACTTGGCGCCGAGTGTCGTCCGGGGTCGCTGCGGGTTTGTTTTGCCTCCCTGCGCCCGACGGAGGGTTTGATGTGTGCGCGTCCGTGTGATCTCCAGGTTAATGATGTGTAAGACCGTTCAGGCCACGCCCCAGGCGGGACACGGCGCCATGCTGGAAGCATCTTCCTCCTCCCAGGGGGCCGCCGGGCTGAACGGGAGCGCCAGGAGAGAAATGGAGGTTAATGGCAGCGCGGCCGGGAAGAAAGTGGTCGACAGCAACGAGCTGGAGAGACTTTTCACACAAGCCAACACACAAGACTCCTGCGTGGTGAGTGCTGCTGGTCGGAGCCGAACATGATGAATGGAGGGATTGTTTTTTTAACTCGGGACTTTCTCAAGTGAAGTGTTTCCTACACAGGTGGTGACATTTAAAGGGGAATTTACACTTTATTACAGCTTTTATTGTTGTTGTTGTTGTGGTATTTAAGTTTTATTTTCAGAGGAAGGGAATCTTAAGATTTCAAATGCCAGTTAAAAGAAACACACAACTGTTGATTGTTTGGTAAAAGCAGAGCTGTCACAGCCAAGAGAAGCAATGGCTGCAGATGTGTAGTTAACCTTGTAATTAGATTAAAGTTTTATGGTAATCCCCACAAAAAGATCAAATCAATCCACAGACTACAGCTGAACTAGTTTATCTTGATCTTTGTTTTTTGTCAAATATGACCTGAGGCTTTTTGTTTATTAGTTTAAGAAACAAATGGACATTTCTCTTCTCATCAGTTTTGATGTATTCAGCCTCAACCTCTTCATCCACTGCTCTAACCCCTCGAGCCAGGGTTAGATGGTAACAGAAAACACAGATTAAGATTATCCTTTACTGAAACCCATGGGGGGGATTTGAAGTGGATTCATTATTATTCATGTTTTTTTATCCAGTATTTTGTCCATAATCCATAAATGTTTTTTTAATCACCGAGTTTTGCAGTGAGGGCAGGATTAAATGCATCTGTGCCTCTTCCTTCTCCTTTTCGTTTTAGAGTTGTTTGTTTGTCGTTTTTAATATATAAAATACATTAAAAAAAATACACCTGTTTTCTGCTGTTTTCAGTCCGACTCCTACGCACTCAACGAAACTCAGCTGTCCACGATACCACTGGACGAGTTCGTAGTGGAGCGGGACTCGGAGATGCAATTCCAGGAGCCTCCTGCAGGGGGAGCGGGTCAGCAGGGACAAGGCTGATGGCGTACGAAGGCCGATTCACACGACACTGTCCACAGTGTTCACTTAGACTCTTCACTCACTCAGGTTGAAAAGTGTTTCCTGTCGAAGTAGTTTTTTCCTTTTTGTGCAAAGATTTTTATTGGTAACTTAAGGAGGATATGGACTGTACGTACATCAGTGTTCGTTTTTTTTTTATCTTTTTTTTTTATTGGGCCTGGTTGTGGAGCGCCCTCTTCTGATGGGAGGCTTTTTCAAGCCGGGGCGGGCCAGTTAGATGTTTTCCTTTTTGTTTTTACAACCTGGTCGTCTGCGGGGCTGTCACTTTTTCATTCAAGTTCGAGCAAATTCACAGACATTTGTGTTCGACGTCTTTCCATTGGGACTCGGTTATTGTTTGGTTGATGATTTAAGCCTGACTTAGGGTGGCACCTTCGTTGTTACAGTAGACCTCAACCCCATGGGGTTCTGTATAGGTGACGCGCACCTCCCCATGTCCTGCTGCCTCCTCTTCTTCACCACATTAGCATTGCATCATCCTGTAGATAACACAAAAAAAACAATTTATCAGCTTCAAGTTTGATGATATCTGTTCAGATGTAGTCGCGAAGTGAGCAGGGGCTCCCGATTCAACATAGTGGGGGAGGAATCCTTGCAGCGCCAACTAGTGGATGGGTGGTGCAACTGCAGTTGGATATATAAACACCAGCGCGCGTCCAATAAACACAGAGGAGAAGGGGAGCTGGAGGTTTGGTGAGGAGTCTGCGTGTTTGCCCCACACACGATCATAAGTCAGGCTTAAGGCAGCTGCTCGTTGCCACACCAGCCTTCTGTTGTTGATGGTTCAGAATCCAAACACTTAGCAGATCCCGTCAGATCCTTCAATCGTCCACATCCTCCATTTCTCAAAATCATTTTTCGAGACATCGAGACAACGCTCAGAAGATTGTTGTTGAATCTTGAACAAAAAGTGACAGCTCTCCTGGTTTTCCTGGTGATGGGCAGCACAGAATAGGAGGGCCCAGAATCTCCTGCTTATACGGTAATGATTTAAATTTTTTAAGTTTATAGATATATACAGCATATATATATAAATACATATATATATATCTTTATCATCTATATGTCAAAGGTGGTTATAAGTTATTCGTCTTATTTCTACTTTTCTGTGGATGTCAAAGACTCCTGCTGCCTGCTCTCTCACCAACCAATGATTCCACCCTCTCGCTCGCTCACAGAAGACCTCAGCCTTCTTCCAGGGATTTGATATATTCTGCCTCAGGACTTTGTTTCAGCGATATCAGCGTTTGTTGTTTGTTTTTGGTTTTTTTCCAACGTTTATGAGTTCTCGGCCGTCACACAGGAACTCGACCTGGGCTGCGTGAACCCTACGACTCAACAAAAACCTACCTCAGCCGGAATGAATGTGTCGCGGGAAGCTTTTAGGGACTCGTACCTTCCCCTGTGCTCACAGTTACTTTACACGCGGAGGAACTGATTGGTTTGGAAAAGAAAAAAAAAGAAAAAAGATACGAGATCAGGTGCCGCACTACCTCAGATGTCAAGAATCTTCTTCTCTCTTCTCCTGCTTGTGGCAAGCGAAACGGAAAACAAACAAAAAAGAGTATCCAACATAAAGCACTTCCAAATGCTGAAGTTATTGTTCTACCTCAAGATAACAATGTTAATGTTGTCGCTGTTGTTGTTGTTGTTTGTCTGTTGATTGCATTATGAAAAAAGAAACAACCCTCTCCTCCTCGCTCTGTGAAATCCTGGCCTCCATCTGTGGATGAATACAGTATGGTGGTGTTTGTGGATACAATGTCAGTACCTCATGCAAGTGAACAGACTGATGACACTGTTGTATGGATTACAGTATGTTAGGAATACGTATGGGTAATGCTGTTCCATTGTTAAGATTTTCCCTTTTATTTTTATTTTTTTTGTAGATTTTGTCTCACTTGAAAGATCATAATACTTTTGATTTCTTCCAAACGTAGTCGCCTCCGTTGAATGGAAAGACCATTAGAGATACACTGCGCTGCGAAACCACATCTTCAGGACTATTTACTGCTGAATGAGACGTGACCCAAAACCTTCAATTGGACCTAAAGAGACACATGAAGACACAGGCGTGAGTCTGTGTATGTGTTTAAAATGACCCGTGTGTAACTACCACTCTCAATGTGCCGATATCTTAAAGACGAAATGAATGTTAATGTATATAATTCAATGTAAAGGAAAATGGAAAAATGAAGCACAAATTTGACCAAAATGTCAAAAAAGAAAATTCAAATATTTTAATAATCTATGATTGAGGTTTTACATATTGGAAGTACACTTATTGGCTCTCTTAATGGAAGTTAGATGATACCACTCTGTAATCATCAAGCCATTATACTAATTACTTAACCCTTGAAATCACAAATTGTGGTGTTTAAGCCATCATGTGAGAACATGCTCCATAAACCAGATGTAACATGTTTATCATAGTCTTTTTTTTTTTCTTAAATCACATTTTTATGATTACATCACATCGACACCAGGGTCGGCTATTATAACCAAAAGTGTTTGAATTCCATTGTCTTTCCAAATTGAATTGGTGTCTTCTGTGTGCATCACATCTTGAGGTATTTGAATTCTTCCAGTTTGGCATCTGTCACTTGTTCATCAAAATTCATCAACGTGCTTCATTTTCTAATTGACACAATATCTTCTTTATTAGATATAAAAGATCTAAATTATCTGGAAAAAAAACGAATACCAACCCAACTATTTCTTGAGTGCAGACGCTCTATAATTCATACATTTGTCTCACAGCTATTTAAAGATATCTTTAAACTGAGTGGCATTAGCCTTCACGTCAGAGAGCCAATAAACTTATTTCCTCATATGTTCAACTTCTCCCCTGAACTCCACAGAAATGATGGTCATATTGATCCCCCTAAAAAAAATTAAGCTGTTCCCCAAAACACTGAGCTATTCCTTTGATTTTGATTGACAGCAGTGTATCTCTAAGCTTTGTTGTTTTTTTCTGAATATGTGTCGGTGCGGTGCTCTTAGCGATTTACTCGTCACATTATCTGCCTCCCTCTTAAAACGGAGTTAGTAGCCTTTTTACACTGCTGGTGCCCGGGACACGTGACGGTTGCTGATCATGCGTGTCTATCTTTAACTCGCTTCCCAAAACCGCTGCTCAGCCTTCTCCCTCCTGTCAACACTAAATAGTTAAAGCACTTCAGGAACACGTCGCCAATAAGACTTACAGTGAAGTGACTGAGAGAGAGAGACAGAGAGAGATGGTCATGAGATGCTGGCTCTATGTTTGCAGGGTCTCTCTCTCTCTCTCTCTCTCTCTCTCTCTCTCTCTCTCTCTCTCTCTCTCTCTCTCCCTCTCTCTCTCTCTCTCGTGGTGCTCACTGCTGGGTGTCGTCCCAGGACTTGCTCTGATGCTTACAGGGATTAAAGCGCTCAGTCACCACCATAGATTTCCATCAGGTGGATCCCACAGAGGCAGATCAGTTCAGCTCTGAGGGGGGGAACAGGCAAAGGGATGGTGGGGGGGTGGGGGGGTGGGGGGGATAGTATAGTCAGCGAGCTCAGCGACTGTATGAAACCATCTGATGTAAATGTCATCCACTGTCGACCTCTTCCTCTGCTGCTTCCAAACACATGAAAACAAGTGGGAAGTGACCCCACAACCCTCCGTTAGCATGTGAACAAGTGCAGTCTCCTACTTTAGATTTTGTTTTCCCGTTTGCAAGTGTAAACACTCGCCTCTGATTCAACACACTTTGCATTATGCATCCTGCGTCACATGGTATAATGTCACATCTATTTAAAGGTGCAGTGTGTTTGATTCTGGGACATCCCGAGGTGAAGCTGCATATTAAAGCAGAGAACACACCTCCCCCCCTTCCCCTCCCTTCCCCTCCATGCTTGTGGGAGCCGTCAGTTACCATCAAAACTCCAAAGGTGTTAACTCTGACCTGCTCCCATTACAAATTCAACAGACTCAGGTATTAAAACAATTCCTTTGAATGGTTCTACACAAATGAAAAACCTTATTTCTCCAAGTACATTCCTTGTACCTAAATCTTACACACTGGACTTTAAAAGGTTTTTTTTTTTTTTCCGACCAACTATGCAAACAAAAATGTCGGGTACCACAAATCAGGTTTTAGGATAGAAGTAATTCATCTCTGTGTCTCGCCATGACAGAGGTAGCAAATTGAAAAAGGAAGTATGGATCTGTTTTATTCCGATTTGCTGTGTTCAGTGGTTTTAGAGTCACTGTGCGAAAGAGTGAAGGAAAACAAAATGTATCATGTAGAGGTGAAAGTCAAACAGTCACGTTGGTGACATTTGGAACATGTAAACATCCGTAAAGATTCAAACAGTCGCTGAACTCCTGTGCCTGTCACTCAGATACCTGAGCACCAACCCCCCCTTCAGACTCCCCCCCCTCCACCCCCCCATCACATCCAACCCCCAACTCTCTGGCTTTAATCCCTGTATGAACCTACCTCAACCCCATGTCTGGCCTTTCTCTCAGGTCTTAACATACAGAGTACGAAGAATGGAGTAAATTAACACACACACACACACACACACACATTATTGTACATGTATGCATTTATTGTCGTTTCATGCTGGACAGAATGAAAAAAAGAAGTAGATGGAAAGGGACACAAAATGGAGGGAGAACTTTTTAGGACCTTTATCATGTGCACTAACCATTAAAACGGTTCATCTTCAGACTTAGTTTGTAAAGTGCGTGTGAATGGTTAATCATCAGAATCTTTTCTTTTTATATCAGAAGCTTTTAACTTTATTATTTTAAACTGGTGTTTTTTTTGCTTTTTTTTTACTTTATATCCTTTGTGGAAACTTTATCTGTGAATAAAGTGAAATGAGAAAAGTGAGGTGGGGGCACCTACAACTGGTTCCAACGATTCCTGCACCATTGGTCTATCGATGATTGATTTCACGCTTTGGGTCTTGAACCCATTATCTTGATTCTGCTGCATTCGTGTGATGTGGGTTGGATTGAATTTCTGATGACATCTCCCTCTTTGTTTATCTCTGTTTTTCTAAAATTCTGAGCTCAGATGATTTGGCACGAAAATGCAATTTGTCTAAAACATCTAACCTGATTTTTCAAAACAAATGACTGAATCCAAAATGTCATCGCCCCTTTAAAGGTTTGCGATTAAGCATCATGGCCGGTTTCCCCACATGTTTGTCGGCCATGTCGCGCTTTATTTCACGGTCTGACGAAAAACGTTTCGAAGGTGTTGCAGAAGTTTCCTTTCCACGCACTCTGCTGACATCACTCGAACGCAGCATGATTTCTAACCCGCTGAAATCATTTATCTCGCATCACACATTCCGATCATTCCACACCAGAGTTGTACGTGTCCCCGCTGCCGAGTATCGACTGCCATTTTAATGTGTTATGCAAAGCCACCGTGAGACCCGGTCTCCATGTTAGTGATCATCGCAGGCACTGTAACCTAACGTCGTTTTAAAGCTCTCACGGTTGATTTGTCCGGCAGAGTTTCCTCCTCGCATCCGTTTCCTCTATTTAATTGTACACTTTGGTGTTGATATCACGTTACAAGTGTTGGAAAAACAATGACGGTACGTGTGGAAATAGCAGAACAAATGCCCGACCTCTAATGTCTCCTAGCTTGTATATTTATTAACTACCCGTGTGGTGATTCCTCTGCGGGCTGCCCGCAGCCTTAATCAGTGTTTTTACTTCTATCATGAGTCATTTCACCAGGGGGAAACACTCGCCGTGCTTTCCTCCTTTTTTTTACTTCCTCCCCCCACCCCCCCCCCCCCCCCCCCACCCCACCCCCATCGGTGTAATTTAGGGTTAATCTCCTGCAGGAAATGGCTCACGTCCCAGCTGGTGGATGTGACAGCTTCTCTCAGTGCCATACCTGCCTCAGTGGGACCGGCGGCGGTGCAATGACGATTATGTTTACGTGATTCATTAGACAATAGATCAGGGGGTTTTGTTGTTATTATTATTTTTTTTCCTTATCGCTGTGTAATATAGAGGTGGTTTGTGATTCCTCAGAGCCCTGAACGCTGTTCTCGCCGTAACTCCGGCAGCGCAAGGGAGGTCCAGGAAGAAAAGAAAAAAAAAAAAAAACAGGGAACCTTTGCGGTTCTCTATTTTGCAGCCTGGGGAAGTGCTACATCACCAAACTGCGCTCCTGTCACCGAGCCAACCTCCTCTTTTGGTTCCTTCTCCGTCTTGAAGCCTGACCTTTGGACAGGGAGAGTGTGTGCTCAGGGACTCTCTGATCCTCAGGTTGTCTGTATATCAACAGGTCGCACTTGACCTTCCGGACTCCAGCGCCGCGTTCACACCTTAAATCTGCCCCGTGCTCGGTTCGCGCTGTGAGCGATGTCCTCTGCGCCGCTTTCTCTTCAGTCCCAGCAGGACGTGTTTGTCTCTCTGTGAAGCTGCTCTGCTCCACACAAAAAAAAACAGAAAAAACACCAGGGGAAAGTTTGCTCAGATCACAGCTCCACTTCCTCCCCAGTGATGCAGAACAGAGCAGAGGTGCAGGGATTATAAATTAACAGCAGGTTAGAATTTGGGCCGAGGCAATGAATCATTAACACGTTTCCACCTGATGAAGCTCCGTCTCTCACCAGTAAATCTGTCATATATTTATATTCAACAGCGCAGAGAGTCGATCCGGCATTGTTTTAAAGGTGCAGTGTGTAGGATAGGGGGACATCTAGTGGTAAAGTCACATACTGCGACGGAATATTCCTCACCCCATCCTCCATTTCTAAGCGAGGAACTTCTAATGGTGTTACATCATAAAAAATAATGGATGTACAACGAGACTAAGATGAAAGCAGCTTTCTGAATTCATGAATAAATTCATGAATGAATCAATAGAAACTTCCAGACTTGTGCAGCACAGGTGCACACTGATGCCTGTTCATTATAATGTCATGAAATATAAGTCAAAAATAGACAAATGGATTTTTTGAATTTTTTATATTAACTTGGAAAAATCCTAATGATTCAAACGATGGATATGGGAATACATTTTTTCCCCTCCATTTTATTTAAGGGGGAAATAGTCTCCTTGGACCTCACAGTATTATCTCGTGACCAACACAGATGTTGCAGTACCTCCATTTGGCCACTATACTTCCTTTTTGCCTCAAAGGTCCAACCATTTCCTGTATCCGATTTTGAAATATATATATACGTTAAAAACCTAACAGTGCAAAAAAAACCCAATAGATGTCCTTCATGTTAATCCTACACACTGTACCTTTTAAAGGGACAATGCCAAAAAATCAGCCTCTGAATCGTGGGACTCGGCTGCTTTTTGTTTCGGTGCGACGGCTTCACTCTCCTCTGACGCTTCACAGAGCAAACACTTCATTGATTGGCTGATTAAATGAATCGATAGCTGCAGCCGCATCTCACAGGGACGACGCTGCGATGAACTGAGCATGTGCAGGATTTTAGAAGCTGCACATTTACTGTTCAAACTGCTCGTGTGTGTGTGTGTTGTGCGTGTGTGTGTGTGTGTGCGCGCGCTCGTTTCCTTTCATATGCAGCGAGTAAACACAGGTAACCAGGTCGATATAAGCTCAGACTGAAGGGGTTGACATTGTATCACATGACATTGTGTTCTGCACACACACACACACTCACACACTCACACACACACAGGGTTCGCTGCTGTGGCGCTGGTTTTCGGACGTTTCAGAGAAACTCTTCCTCGTTTTCCTTAAAAGTCCGAAGACGCCGATGAAGCATCTTCTCCACGTTTCCTCTCACATCTTGTCGTATCGATCATTGTGGCACAAAACGACCGTCTGCTTTGATTTCCATTCCGACGCATTTATCTCTGCCCCGAGACCCCAATGTCAAATAATACCAAGTTTAAAGATTTTTATCCCCTCCCACCCCCCCACCCCCCTCCCCCCCCCCCCCCCCCCCCCCCCCCACAAGTAATTTATACTCTTGTCAAATGGTGATTTCAATGTAAATGTAATTTAATGTTTGAGACCAGTATTATATTTTATGATACGGCAGCAGACTGAAGCCGAGCTAGCGGGCGGAGACGAAGCTACAGTAGATCTGCATGAGCAACGGAAACGCTAACGTGTTATTTTAGCTGAACTGAAAAAGTGTTAGTTAATCATTATTGGACTTGTGATGGTAACACTGTGATATTTAGCCCCCTGCTGGCAAACTAATGTTGTGATCTCAATATGGTGCTATTGATGGTCCTGTCTTTCATTGTCGGTCGATCTTTGATGGTGTGTATTGATGAAAATAGGCTGAGTGACCCCCCCCCCCCCCCCCCCCCCCCACCCCCAGCCTCCACCCCCCCCCCCCCGTTGTCCATCACCTCGCCCTCGTCCCGCCGACTCGGGGTGAGGTTCTGTCAGTCCCGTTACCTTCTCAAGTGACAAGTGGTCTTCATTTGCCCCCACCCCACCCCCCGTACCCCCCTTACCCCGCTCACCCACAAACCATTTTCACCCCCGAGGAGAATGTCTGTCCTGTATCGATGTTTGTCGACGCCATCCGCCGCCGCCGCTCACTCATCCTTTATTTGGCCCTTTATTCGGGAGCTGCAGCGTTAAAGGAAGCAGCTCCGTCCTGTGGAGGAAGCATTAAACATGGAAGCGGGTGTCAGCCTCCCGGTGGAAAGGCGGCGGTTCGAGCCTCGGCGCTGAGACATAAAATCTTTATGTGCAGAGCAACACGTAGCAGAGCGCGTTGATGTTTGTGACGCAGGCCGTAAAACCTCGGCCCTGCAGCTCTGCAGCACAGCGGCTGCTTCGTGTGAAACATGGCGGCGTTATCGCGCTTTTACACACGTGGAGATTCTTCAACATAATGCGGAATAAATCAAATGCTTTTATCAGATGAAGACTTACTTCCTGAACAGTGGTGACTAGAATGCGTGTAGAGTTAAATGGCGTGGAGTTGGAAGCTCGCTCTTCCACTCCGGACATGCTGACTCATGGTCGCCGTTAGTTACTATTTAACGAAACTATGGTTTGGTTTGTTCTCCTGGTAACATGGTGATGTAATGAAAAATGATTAGTCCATATTTCGTAGATTATTCTTCTCATTCTTCATTTCTGCCCCGAGAGAACCCTGAAAATCTTCTTTTTTTAATCCTCTAGTAAGTCAAATCTTCACGTTGTCGTTGGAGTGTAATCGCCTGAACGTACAAACTGTAGGAGGAGCTCTTTCGGATTCATAGCAGGAGGTCAGCATGTGGCCCTGCCATGTTTTGAACAGAAGCCCAGGATGGACAAACTTAACACCTCTGTAGTTTTTAATGATATCTGAGGACGAGCCTCTTACTGTGGACATGATGTCCGACAGTTTCATCTAAATTCACCTAAAAACAGGACCAAGAAAAGCATAAACCTTAGTGTTGTTGCTTTGCACATGAACATCTTGTCTTCAGATATTCTTAATGAATATGACAGACGACACTTTGTCAGGAAAGTATAATTTTTTTAGGGCCTTTAAAATGTAGATTTCAAAAAATGGAATTTGTCAAACAGGGATTTTTTGTCCTTTCAGATTAAAATATGAACTAGAACTTCAAATTCAGGACATCACCATCAAAGTAAATATAAGTACGAAATCTCTGGTATTTTGTCGTCGAGAACTAAAAACATCAGTTTGCTTTTATTCTGAAAATATTTTCCTGCGCTGAGGTCAAAGGTCAAGAGGAGAAAACCGTTTCACGGCCACTTTGTCATCACCACCCTGTCGCGGTCATCACCACAGTTCATCCACATCAACTCAATTTAATCTATGCAGTGTTTCTTTGTCTTATTTTGAAAAGGCTGCAGGGTTCGAACGTGGTGTCGACTTTAAACCAAAAAACCAGAAGCATCTCTGAAGCTGAACCTCATCTGTGGTGTTTACCTGCGTTTGATGAACTGACAGGAAATAAAGGGAGCACAAGTCAGTCATGTCAGCCCATGATCACACATCTGTCCGTGTGTGTGTGTGTGTGTGTGTGGCTGTGTGTCTGCTGATGTCACTGCCTCTCTCTCTCTCCCTCTCTCTCTCTCTCTCTCTCGCTCAGTTAAATTCAGGTCAATGTGAGATGAGTTAAATTCTATACGCGTTGTTCTCAGAGCATTGTCAGGGATCACATACTGTATGTATATGTTTACACACTTATGTTTCTACACTCTCTCTCTCTCTCTCTCTCTCTCTCTCTCTCTCTCCAGAACCAAGACGTTGCAATGATGAATCTGTATACATATCCACATATACTGTATGTACTGTATGTGTGTATGTATATGTGTAAAAAGGCAAAATGGACCATTTCTAGTGGTTTGTATTATTTTAGGGGTCATTGTGCAACATTGATTGAAGAAAAAAAACAATAACAGTGGTAATAAACTAGATCTAGTTATGATGAATCCAGAGACTGCCTTTATTGAGTGTGTTTGTGAGTGAGAGAGTTTATGTATTTTTCAGTGTGTACATGCTTATATCTATTTTTGTGTGTCATTGTGAGTCTATATTTGTGTAGATGTCAGAATGCATATGTTTTGTGTGTTTGATATGTGTGTGTGTGTGTCCTCTTGTGAGTGCATGTGTGAATGTGTATGTGTACATAAGTTCTTGTGTGGTTGCATGTGTGTGTGTGTGTGAGTGCGTGTATGTGCAGGTGTGTGTGTCCTCTTGTGAGTGCATGTGTGAATGTGTATGTGTACATAAGTTCTTGTGTGGTTGTGTGTGTGTGTGTGTGTGTGTGCTCATGAGTGTGTGTGTGAGTGCGTGTATGTGCAGGTGTGTGTGTGTGTCCTCTTGTGAGTGCATGTGTGAATGTCTATGTGTACATAAGTTCTTGTGTGGTTGTGTGTGTGTGTGCTCATGAGTGTGTGTGTGAGTCCTCTTGTGAGTGCATGTGTGAATGTGTATGTGTACATAAGTTCTTGTGTGGTTGTGTGTGTGTGTGTGTGTGTGCTCATGAGTGTGTGTGTGAGTGCGTGTATGTGCAGGTGTGTGTGTGTGTCCTCTTGTGAGTGCATGTGTGAATGTGTATGTGTACATAAGTTCTTGTGTGGTTGCGTGTGTGTGTGTGTGTGTGTGTGTGTGTGTGGATAAAGCAGCATAATTTACAGCCCAGATGTTTGTTTGCTTGCTTCCTGTGCTCCACTGAGATGCAGCAGATCAATCTGAGGCAGCCTCCCCCTCTCTCTCACACACACACACACACACACACACACACACACACAGGTGCACGCACACACGCACTCTACACCTCCAGTCTCCACAGTTCAGCACATTAACTGGTGGGCCAGACAAAGAGTATCGAGCCCAGAGCCCAGAGCTGCTGGTCGATGAAGGTTGGTGCAGGACTTCTAATCATTGTGAAGCCCAATGCATGATTGAACTTCAAGACAAAGAGGCCGATATGGATCAGCCTCCTCTCTCTCTAACTCTCTCTCTCTCTCTCTTTTGGGGAAAACATCAAACCACTGCAACCAACTTCAATTTCAGAAGCCTGAAGAAACACTCTTTACCATCCCCCCCCAACACATTTATACTATTTGAAATAGCTTTTTGAGAAAAGTTCATGTCCGTCAATCTGTGAAATTCAACGACTCAATGCAACATTCTATTGAATGCGCAAGAGGCGTAGTTTCTCAAACGCCCCCTGTTGGACAGCTGAGGTATATGTCATAAGCCCCGCCTCCTCTGAGTTAGTAGACAGGACATATAGACTAAACATCAAAGGTCAAATGTTACTCATTCATTTACTTGTTATTTTAGTTCATTCTTATCCCCCAGATGTTTCATCAAGTTTCCAGGCAAGTTGAGTTTTAATGACGTGATTTGATTGAATAGAAACATCCGTTTTTAATGTCAGTTTCGATGCAGGGCTCATTCCAACGTAGACGTGCAAATATCTGATGACTAAAAAAAGTAGGATTTTTTTAGATTCGAAAAGAAAAGTTCGATTCTTTTCTGTCAGGTGTTTTTCTAAAGATGTGACGATGAAAACGATTTCCTTTGGGGCTTTATGAGGATTTTTTTTTAGTGGTTTGTGCCTCCGACTTTATTCCCAGGGGATTTCAGGATGAGTTTCCTTATAGCTACCGTAGATTGTGTGCGTGTGTGTGTGTGTGTGTGTGCGTGTGTATGTGTGTGTGTTCACGTGGAATGAGATGTGTGTGTGCTGTGAGGAAGATAAGTTGTAGAGGCAGCGGGGACGAATTTCCACCTTAATCTTGGTTCTAATAGACACAGCAACAAAGTAGTTTTCCACAAGCAGAACACACACACACACACACACACACACACAAGTCCAGACTGTCTGTGTGAAGTAGTGAAACTCTACCCCCGGCTGGACCACCTCAACTGGGCCCCGGCTCCTCCTGACCCTTCAGCGTTTAAAATGAATGGAGTGAAGGGACCTCAGTTTCCCAGGGAGAGCCCGGCGGAGGAGAAGGGAGAAGGGAGGGGGGGTGCAGGCGGGAGGGGGGGGGGGGTGCAGCTGTCTTCTGGCTTCTCACACCGCACGCCTTTTAGTGGCTCAAAGGGAGCAGCCAAGGGAGAGGGAGGCCAGAGGTCACAGGAGCCGACTCTCATGGCCGCCTCCCTCTGATGTCCCCCCCCTGTGTGCGTGTGTGTGTGTGTGTGTGTGTGTGTGTGTGTGTGTGTGTGTGTGTGCTGCTCCCTGTTTTCCTCTCGCTGCCATTTCAATGTTTCCACATTCCTCTGCCATAACACACTTCACAGGTGACACCACCGCTCCGCACGCTGCAAATTACACAAACCGTCCTGTCACCTCCTGTTCCTGCTGCCTCTGTGTGTGTGTGTGTGTGTGTGTGTGTGCGTGTGTGGGCGTGCGCGTGTGTGTGTGCGTGTGTCTAAACATGGGTTCAAAGGAGGAGGAGGAGGAGGATTCTTAGGTCCTTGCTCCGTGTTGAAAAGTCAGACTACTGTAAAAGTAGCATTCAACTTTAAAGGTCTAGTGCGCAGGATTATCTTGCACCAAAAAAAGAAAACAATAGAAAGATTCTGACTTTAAAGACGTATTGTTTTGCAGTGCACTTTGCATTTCTGTTCCGCTGTGGGATGTCGGTCAGTCTGTTTACCTTGATAGCTGATGTTGTACATTTGCTGCCAATACAACACATGTCATGAATGCATCTGTGTTTTTCGTACTATTCTATGCTTATTCATTATATATTATATATCTATTTATCCGCCTCGCTGCAGCTGGATGCTTGAGTTTCCCTGGCGATCAATAAAGTCTCCATCTATCTGTGTATCTGTGTATTATAGCTCCTCAGTGGATTTTCAAAGAGGCAGGCAAATAATATATGTCATGGTTTTCTTTGACAGTAAATGTGTTGTTGACCTTTGATGACTGACGGCTGAGACTGACTCGTGATTGGTCGAGAGCAGACCGGGCCTGCGCGCTCTCTCCGTGCGCAGGATGGTGGCGCTGACAAACAGGATACACTGTGAATGTGCAGCTGGATTTCATGGACACATCCTGAATGCACCTTTTATTCTGAACCATTTCTTATTGATTTATACTCTCCTTTGTATTTTTCTCACTAATCTGTGCATTAAAGCCGCTGGGTGGATTTCATAGAAGCAGGCGAATAATATCTGTCATTGTTTCTTTGGCAGTAAACATGTTGACCTTTGATGATCGACAGCTGAGACTGGCGCGCGATTGGTCGAGAGCCGAGGCCTTTTTCTTTCCCCTGTGGCTTCGACCACAGATTCCAAACGCACATGACGGTGGCGCTGATGTGCAGGAGACTCTGTGTGTGTGTGTGTGTGTGCAGTTATTTCTGGAGCGAGCGCGAGGAGGTGGAGACGCGGCGCCGACGATCCCAGGATGAGACGAGCTCGTGTAAACCTCAGCGGAGTCAATGAAAGGGGGAGTTGGTGTTTTTCATGTTTAAAAAAAAAAAAATAGAAAAAAGAGCTCTAATCTCTACGTGATATGCTCACACCACGGCTGCCTGTGTGTCGTTGGAGTAATTACACATAAACTACAACAGGTGAAGACAATATGAATCCTCCTCCTCCTCCTCCTCCTCGTTCTCCTCCTCCTCGCGCGGTTGCCCGTGGCTCCGTCTGAAGATGGAGTGTCATGTGGCGGAGGGTGACTGATGGAGAATGCGAGCATTAACATGCTGAGGCCACAGGAGACGTGGCACTGAAAGCATTAATGGAGTGACTGTTTCTGAGAAAAAGAGGGCTGATGTGATTGCGATGTGTGCCGGGGGAATCGTTGTGCGGCGGCTGAGCGCGCGGGCGGCAGGTACCCGTGCCCTTATAACACATTTATATGTATCGGGGAGATAAATTGGGTGGCCTTTTCCGGTGGCGCCGAGCGTCGGGGCACACATGCAGAAATGTGCAGCCATCAACCGCGACATGAACGCCGCCGCCGCCGCCGTCACCTTTCCCCAACTTTCCCGCCATTTATCAATCGAGCCACACGTGCGCGCACACGCTCCGTGTTAGAGGCGCCGCATCGCCGGTTAACGGGTACAACGAACCCAGGCGCCCTCGAGAAAGAGAGAGAGAGAGAGTGAGAGTGAGAGCGGGGGGAGGGGGAATGGCAGAGAGAGAGAGAGAGAGAGAGAGAGAGAGATCCCCTGTGCAGCAGTAGTGGTGTGTGCAGCAGGACAAAGAAAAGGAAGAAGGCAAGGAAGGAGGAGGGAGGGAGGAAAGGAAGGAGGGAGGGAGGGAGGGAGGGGGGACAAAGGGAGCGAGGGATGGAGATGTGGGGTGGTTCCAAGGAAGAAAAGCAAATCAAAGGATGCTGGAGGCGCGGGACCACATGGCAGCAAAGGTGCGAGAGCGTGCAGAATCAGCACAGGGGAGGAAAGGTGTGGCCTGACGCTGTGAAGCTCGGCTCGAAAATGAATTTCAGATCTTTCCACTCTAATAAATTGCCACTTCTCTCCCCCGTCACAAATTTTGGAGCATTAAAGCTCCATAAAGGGAGCGACGTGTCCTCTGGAGACGCTGCCAAATCGCAATGATAAAGGGGTGTTTGCAGAAGTGGCTCCGAAAAGGCCACGGGGGAGCTGTGGGGCTTTCACCGAGGTTCCACCGTGGGACACTCAGCACTTTATTTGAGACCAGCAGTTACAGCGGAATGTGTCGGCGCTCGGATGCGGTTTATCGAGCAGCGGTAAATAAAGACGGACGACGGCGCTCCGCTTCCTCCAGCCACTCGCAAATGAAGCCAAAACAATCTTAGCGAGAACATCGCGGGTTTGCGCGCGGCGTTGTGGGTGGAGCCGGGGGAACGAGGTCCCGCCCATATACAGGCTCACAACCAATCATGAGCCACTCCCAATTAGGGGCAGAGTAATCATTGGTGGCGCTGATCTGACATTTTGTGGATTATCAGGATATTTATTTCAAAATATCATTGATAAAGTTAAATCAATGAGTTGAACTTAAGATTGTTTTTGGTAAATGTTTCTCTCAGAAAACATCCTTTGAATTATATCAATGCAAATGTTCTAATAATTTACGTTTACTTTGTTCACATTGTATCAGTGCATTTGTTAGTTTTGTATTGACTTGTATTGATTTTAGAAAAAATTTTAAATTTGAATTTGTACTCAAAGATTTGCAAACTGGAACCAAACATCAGTCTATTATTGGACATCAACCTCATAAGCTGTTAATAATGACTTTTAGTATTTCCCCTGATTTTAGTCTGATATGTATTATCTAACAAGACAAAACATACATAGTATTTTGACCTTTTCCTTTGGTCCATGTCCCATCTGCTAACATGGAGGCGGAAGTTACAGCCCATACTGCTGCCATCCAGCAGGGGGCAACGAAGCCACCTCATCTTCCCCTTTCCCTGCCGCCTCCATACAAACTACAGTTTTACCGCTGACATATTCCAGATAAATAACATACAGTATTTTCAAATTCATTTTCCTGTGGGTAAACTCAATCCTGTTGATTTTCTTTTTCAAAACAAAGGAGATAATGTGAATCCAATCAGGTTACAGCATCTCATAAATGAACGCATCACAGAGGCCAGGTGCCAAGGGAAGTCAGATCGATGGGAGGAAGGAAGGAAAGCTTTCTTTCACTTTAGATTTGTGCTCAATACATGTTTCTCCTCTCTCCTCCTCCTCCTGCTCCTCCTCCTCCTCCTCCTTCACCCCCCCCCCCCCCCCCCCCCCCCCCCCCCCCCCCCCCCCCCCCCCCCCCCCCCCCTTCCCCCCCCCCCCCCCCCGCCCCGAGTCGTTCCCCTCTCCTCGCTGCCTGTTGCCCCGGGCCAGTCCCTCTCCATTACCCCCGGCTCTCACCTATCTCTAATCCATACTCAGTGAGGGCACCTCGGGGGGATTGTGGTCTGCAAACAGGGCTTTGTTCCAACCAGAGGATCAAGGCTTTGTTCCAACACTGTATCTGGCCTTGAGGAAGCATTGTTTCATACTGAATTACATGTGTGTGTGAGTGTGTGTGTGTGTGAGTGTGTGTTGGGGGGGGTGTGGGGGGTGGTGGGGGGGGGGGGGGGGGGGGGCAGTGAACGACAGCATTTGTTGTCTCTTTGATTGACTGAAACATCTCATGTATTGATTGCTCAGAGTCTGATCACGCTGCTTTATGTCAGGTGGACTCCCCCTGTATCACCGGGTGAAAGGGAAACAGCAACCTTTCTTTTCTTATTCATCAATGGAGGAAACTATGGTCTGTGCACCCCCGCCCCCCCCCTGCCCCCACCACCTACACCGGCACTGCCGCCTGCATGCACCCCCAACCAATCCTGTCCACCCCCCCCCCTTTCTCGCTCCCTCTCTCTCTCCCTCTCTTTTCACCCCCCTCCCTCTATCTGTTTAATCACACTGAGCCATATGGATGCTGGGAGTGTTGTATTAATTAGACCCCAGGGCGTGGCTTCGTAGGGGGACTGGAGTGACTCCAGCAGTTGCTATGCCGGGAGCAGAAGTCTACCTCCGAGTGGGAGGATGGAGATACAGGAGACGAGCCGACGACAAAATATTTATCATTATTGATAATGATAGAGCAGATGAAGACCTGTGCGTTTGATGAGCAACACACAAACCGACACACACACACACACACACACACACACACAGACACACACGCACACACACATA
>JAFBJT010000907.1:0-12570 GCA_016785325.1 Chascanopsetta lugubris
TTTTCAATGCTCAGAAAAGGTTCTCAAACTCTTTAAAAGCATGAAAAGTGTTGATCTACAGTGTAAAGTCATGAGTCTGACTTGCGTTTGACTGATGAAAGTAAAAGTCGTCGATAAAATGTGAAATATAATCGTGTGCTGTCCTCCTTCACTCACTCTTCCTGGTTTCACTCACTCCTGAGCTATGTTCCTTTTAAAAGAGCCCCAGAGAGGTGAAAAAAAGTAATTAAAGTAAAAATAATACAACACCCGTAGTGGTAAGATCTACCATAGAGAATGAATGGGAAACGATAAGAGAGTGAAACGGGGAAACAGTGTCCCCCAAATCCCGTTAATGGCCAAAAGTAGTAAGACACCCGTAGTGGTAAGAACTACCATAGAGAATGAATAGGAAACGATAAGAGAGTTAAGGATTACAATACGCTTGGCTTGGCTCACTATGAAGAGTCGGCTCTTTCAGCTCCCAAGTGGCTCCTCACATTTTTTGTTGCTTAAATTAATTTATTACAAAAGTATGTTTTCTTCTGTTCACACCACTTCATGCCAAGTTTGGATGATCCATGGGCCCTGGTAACGCAATCACGTTTTTCTGTGGCAGTATATCATTGGAAATATATGCTGCAGGTGGTTCTAGAGTTTTAACAAGCTAAGGCCTGAAGTTGTTTTAAGTTGTGTTTGTTCAATATTATATGTTGTATGGTAACCTAAGGTCCCTTATCAGGCTGTTGCACTTAAAAAGGAAAAAACAAAACAGCAAAAGACCAAAAGACCAAAAAAGCTGCCTCTAAACAAAAAAATAGATAGGCCTGAAAATCTGAGATGTTTGATTCTCAGTCAGAGTTTGGAACTCTGTAATTCTAGATTGTTTGATCTCTACTCCAGACTGTTGGACCACTGAAGAGGCCTCCAAATAAAAATAAAAAAGACAAAAAAATAGATAGGCCTTAAATCTGAGATGTTTAATTCTCAGTCAGAGAACCCTGTAATTCTAAAGTGTTGTATCTCTAGTCCAGAGTGATCTCTGAAGAGGCCTGTTGTGTTGTACTTGGATCCATTTGTCTTGCAGTTTGTGTTTTGGTCAGATAGACTTTCTACAGTTAAAAAACAAAAACAAAGGAAAATGCTCATCGGCTTCTCATTGAAAAATTGTTTAAGTTATTCAAAAAATCTCTTTTCATTTTAACTTTTCTTTTTTTCAAACCTTTGATTTTTTTTATTTTTGGCTAGACTGGAGGGGTTAGAGGATTGTCCTTTAAACAGCAAGATAGTGGCTCAGTCCATGACTCCTCCACACAACAAGGTGTCTACAGACAGAATTGTGAATTGCCACTGATGGCTGAGCCACCAGTGTAATGAGTTGGTATGAATGATATGTGGAAAAAAATAAAACCCCAAAAAAAAATGCTTCATGAAGGCATGAATAAATGATGCGTGATGGAAAATGTTACAATGCATTCATTCATGTATGAATGAATGCTCCCCCAGGGGGGCCCTGGTGTCCTGGTGGGACCAGGGGAGGTATCACAACTGCTGACCTCGGGGTGGGGGGGCGTTTCCTTCCCTGGCTCGGATCGGAGTGGGTGGAGGTGCAGGGGATGGGTGGGTCTGGGCCCAAACTGCCCCAATTTTAACTGCACTTTAGTCTACAGCAACCCACCATATACATACTCAATATACACACAAGCACAATACACCTGCTGGATGCGGCAGCCTTGGCTGAAGGTCCCTTGCCTCCTGGGGTGCGGGACTGATGGGGTCTCACCTCCGTGGCGGGGCGAATCCTGTTTGAGGGTGGTGGGCCCCGCCGCATGGTGGCCTGGTGCTAGGGGTGGGGCTGTGCTGCGGAAGCCTGTGCGCCGGCCCCTTCCGTCACGCGGCTGGTGCCTTTCCGGGGCGGGCTGGGCCAGGCGGTGGGGTCGTGGCCTTCTAGTCATGTTGCGGCCTACAGATGATGAAACTCAAACTCAAAACTCAAAAAAGTGCACGCACACATACTCCTCGCATAGACTCTCCGGTGTATCACGCATGCTCCACAACATCATGTCTGACCACTACTACTAGGCGAGCCTTTACTAATTTGCTTTCCTTACTTCCTTCTGCTTATTTATTTATTTTTTTCTTCTCTAATTCATCCCTATTATTTCTACTTTACTCTCTGCCCCTCCCCGCTCACTTATCTAATGTATGCGTTTTTCTCCCCAAAATGATGTGACACTTGCAATTTCAATTTCAGCACTCACACCCAAAGAGCTAACAACATGAATGCATTTGTTACGAGTACCTGTCACTGGTGATGGTATTTAAGTTGAATGGCATGGGTGAATGTTTGTGGTGCAGTGATCACCCCTCCACCCTCCCCTCTCTCTATCTGTCCACCCTCTTCTCCCCTAACCCCCACTGTTCTGTCTCTCTTTCTGTCCACTACCTGTGCTCCGTCCAGCCCGACATCCTCGCTCACAACACTTGAGCAAAAACTTGAAGCATTACCCAATTATTCAAATAAAGGTTAAGTAACAGGAAGCAGGTACATGTTACGTACATTCCACCTGTCGGAATAAAAATCTGTCAGGCTCAATCAGGCATCAAGACTTCCAATACTTCATGTCAAAAAGCTGGACAGGACAGGTAAAAAATAAATAAATAAGGGCTTGTTTAAAAAAAAAGCATTTTTCATACTATAAATACAGTTTATCATCATAAAAATAGAAAAGCCCCTTAAATGGGCATAATAGGTCCCAGGGGCATCACTAGGACAGGGGAGGCTTAGCATATATATATTATATATATATATATATATATATATATATATATATATATATATAAGTCTAAATAAGTATTATATGGTGCACCTTGTCTGAAATGTTTCATATTTCAGATTCATAATGAGTTCCATATGATTCCAAGAGTAGTCATTTTGTTGTTTCATTTCCATGGCACTTTATTTTGTTGTATTTGTTAATGTTGTTTCTGCGACTGCCTTCTGGTGATGGGAGGTGGGTAGTGCAGTGGCCGCCAGAAGCAGTCAGCTCGTCCCTTCCGCTGCGGACCACCTCAGGGAATGATGTGTACTCCACACAGCTCCGTGACGTTTTAAGAATTATTATAATTTGGCAATACTCTGACTCAAATTGAATGGTGCGTATTGTCTTGTGAATCCCTTAACTACATTTTGTTGTTGCTGATGGGTCGCCATGGTGTTTAGTTGGTTAGGTGAAGTGGCAAGTGTAGGAGCTTGTGCTATGGCCAGCTGTTAGCCACCACGTGTAAATGGTTAGAGAGAGTGCTGTGCAGCTAGCGTAAGTTGCTTGCATTGTTTGCATGTTAATTGTTTGTTCTGATGTGTAGGGCCGGAGCTGTATGTACCGCCACCATCTACCACCACATGGATGTCTGTATTTGATACAAGTATGTTATAATGTGTTTGTATGTGCGCGGCCTCTATTTTGTTTATTTTTCTGAATATATTTTGTACTTTATTTTTCTGTATAAAAGAAATTGGGTTCATGAAGCATGATATGTAGAATGATGTTGAATGCATTAATTAACAAAAAACTATACGATCACGTCATCCCTTCTGCTGCTGAATGCTTAAGGGAATGGGCTGGAGCTGTATGTACCGCCACAATATACCACCTCATGAATGTCTGTATTTGATTCAGGAAAAAATTGCTGCAAACCCGAGAGCAGTTTGTGTGAATCATCTATCCAGTCTGCTTAGAATAGCTGAACATTGAGGGTTGCATATTGTTGTTATTATTATTATTATCACTATTATTATTATTATCATCTGTGGGGGGAAAATCGTACCCTTTGATGGGTCACAACAACTCTTCTCCTTAGGGTCGGTGGTGAGGCCACCTGTAGCCGAAAGTTGGCTCTGAGGTCAGCAGTGTGGTGCCATATAAGGCCATCATGTCTCTTTGTCTCCAAAGACACACTTTGTGCTAGTTGTAAATAACAATGCAAGAACACTCTATTCCCAGACTATCATAACAACCATATCAGGAAGCACTCTAACCATAGTCTTTTCTATACGAATCCCAACCTCGTGCTGGCACGGCAGAACTGATGGTGGCACTGCCCTGTGTGCGGCAATGCCGCTGTGATTTCTCCCGCAGTAAAGCCTATCTCAACCTAAGACATCCTGTCTCCAAGTCCTTGTGTTCTCTCTCGCGCTCTCTCACTCATTCCGCTTCCGGCAGCAGCCGACCTCCATAATTTCCACAATATCATCCACTGATGATAATCATACGTGAATGAGCTCAGCTCCTTTACGCATTTCGTGTCATGAGATCCACAAGGACAAAGGAGAAGCTTTTTAGCCCTCAACAAATGGCTCTCCCCCCAAACCCCCCCAATCCTTGATCAGGACAAGGGCCAACAAATGGCACCCTAGTTGATGAAATCAGCTTGATCAAAGCATTGCGTCTGAGTAAAGCAGACCCTTTCATCGCCGCAAGAACCCAGACTCATTGGCGCCCTTCACTGCAATATACATCCTTTATGTAAAGTGACTTGCTCAAAGCGGGGGTACGACCCCTCTCCTCCCCTCACTCACACCTAAGTGTGACACAGGATGTGAACTCTGCGCCGGCATTGGCTGGGACCGGACTCATCTAGCAGGGAACCCCGGTGACATCACTCAAGTTATATAACATAGCAGTGCGTGTCCGCCATTGATACAAGACTATCTTTGGAATACCCAAGGGTTAACACCAGGGCATTGCCTTATGATCACAGACCCTCTATCTTTAACTACTTTTCAAGCTTTTTCCACCACCTCTCCAACTCGCGGACCGAACCCATAGATGTCTACTTTACTTGTTCCCCTCCATTGTGTTTTCCACCGCTTTTGGATCTACTGAAGGCCGCTGCGCAAATCCTCTGTGAACACCCATGAGTACGTACACATCGATGCACCCCTTTGAACCTCTCTGCCATCGCCGAGAGATGAATTACGTCAGAGTCACCTGAGTCACCTGATGAAGAGCCCGTCATCCTGCCACAGAGAGTGCTGAATGGACTTCAATATCTAGCTCCCGAGGTTTGGAGTAGCTGGATTCCTGGTGCATTCCGTCTTAGCCACCTGAAGCGCATGATGCTTATGATGATGGTGATGATGGTGGTGGTGGTGCTGTGATGATGGAGATGGAGATGATATTGGTGGTGGCGTGTGCCGTGTGTCTGCAGATGAAGACGGAGGTGTCTGTGGGTGAGAATGTGACATTGAAGTGTTCCTGAGCCTCACTGGAACAGATCCAAAGTCAGCTGATCGCCTGTATCACTTGCTCCCTCAGCAACGACCCTGTGTTCTCCTGCCCCACCAATAGGTCAAAGTTCACACTGTGGGGCAACTCTGAATCAATCAACCCTCCCACTGTAAATCATTTCAACCAGTTTAAAGTTCTTTCAGTTTTAAACGGTCCTTGTGCTCCACACATCAGCTGACTGTTACTTTCTCTGATGATACGTTAACTGACCCAACAGTTTATAAATAACCTTGTGTGTTCTGGCCTCTGATCATCAGGAGCCACTCCAGTCTTTGGATGTACACATGGACCTCAGGAGTCCTTCATGTGCTGATGTTTGTGTTTACAGGAGATGTGTCTGTGACCAACATCAGCCTCTGTGAGCCACAAACAAAATGGCTGACCAGTCTGGTCATGTATGCCTCGCTCAGTCTGAACATCGTCCTCCTCAACTCCATCAGTTTGTCTTGTTTTGATGCTTCATTTCACTGAAACGCTATCAGTAACACTGTTACCAAGGTGACTGACTGCTGTCACAATGCTACTGCTAATACTCCTGCCACCAATGCCACAGCCAGTACTGCTGATGCTAGTTATTATTGGTAATGTTACTGCTAGTACTACTGCCACTAATGCCAATGCGACTACTGCTGCAGCCAATACTGCTGATGCTACTGTTATTATTGGTAACGCTACTGCTAATGCTACAACTACTAGTGCTGCTGCCAATACTGCTGTTGCTACTTTGAATTCTAATGCTACTGCTAATACTTCTAATGCTAAAGCTATAAGTACTACTGCTGTTACTGATAATGCTACTTCTAATGCTCCTGCTAATACTGCCAACATAATAGCTCGGATTTGAACATTGCAATTTAATTTAAATGCAAAAATGTCATGTGTTGCTCATGTTCTTGATAACTGTGAAGATACCAATGCAACTTCAAATGCTGCTGGTGAAAAGATTTGACTTCAGGCAAAGTCTAGCTGGTCAGTTTTTGAGAATCAGACGTGAAACTGATGGGTCATGTGATGCTGTTACAGGAGAGGTCGAAGCAGTCATGTGATTCTGCTGCGGTCTTCATACCATTGATATCTAATACTAGTAGTCTTTGCTGCAGTACTGTTACAATCCACTTAGAGGTGCTGCGGCATCACAAGTGGAAACTGTTATGACAGGAGCACAAGTAAGTGTACATACAAGAACCCAGACTCATCGGCACCATTCACTGCAATACACATCCTTTGTATGTAAAGTGACTTGTTCAACACGAGGGGAAGACCTCTCTCTCCTCCCTACCACACACACCCCCTCACTCACACCTAAGAGTGACGTAGGATGTAAACTCTGCACCGGCATTGGATGAGACCGGACACACCCAGCAGGGATCCCTGGTGACGTCATCCAAGTTATACAACATAGCCATGTGTCTCAACTATTTTTTTAGATTACCCAAGGATAACACCAGGTCATTGCCTTAAGGGAGCAGAACCTCTATCCTTAACTACTTTTCAAGCTTTTTCCACCGCCTTCCAACTCGCGGACTGAACCCATAGATGTCTACTTGGCTTGTTCCCCTTCATTGTGTTTTCCACTGCGTTTGGATCTACTGAAGACCACTGTGCAAATCCTCTGTGAGCACCCGTGAGTACATACGCATTGATGCACCCTTTTCAACCTCTCCGCCATCGCCGAGAGATGAATTATGTCAGAGTCACCTGACGAAGAGCCCGTCATCCAGCCACAGAGAGTGCTGAACGGACTTCAATATCCAGCTCCCGAGGATTGGAGTAACTGGATTCCTGGTGCATTCCGTCGTGGCCGTCTGAAGCGCACGATGACAAACCGCCGAGCCCAGTCACGGACGGTGTCAGCGGACTTTGCTGTATAACTCCGAACGGAGCAACTCACCGTAAGAAGCGTATGTCTGGGCAGAGATTCAGTTAGTGTAGGATAATCTGTTTGGAACTTGTAAGAGCTGTATGTTTTGTTCTTTGGTCTAATCATCCCTGATGCAATCAACCTGATGAACTCATATATCACCAGTTAAAGGACCAGTACCTGACCAGATGAACTGAGGTTCACTGGCTACTGTGGTGATATATGTTGATTATGAGTGAAATAGTGAAGATTCTGTGTGAACTCCTTTTGTCCTTTTACTTCTGTCCCTTCTTTCTCTTTTACTAACCTCAGTTAATGTACCGCCATCTTGGTTCTGGTGAGGGAGTGACGCCGCTCCCCTGCCATTTTTGTTTCCATGGTTATGTCACTCACATGACTCCACCCCAATCTCTCTCTCTCTCCTTCTCTACCTTCCCCCTTTCACTCACACACAGACACACACAGACACACACACTCCATGTTTTATGTTTACTTTTGTTGTTTTGTAATGTATGTCTGTTAGTATAGTTGGATTATGATTCGTGTGAATAATTAAGTGATGATGTTGTAGGATAACTATTGCTTTGTTAATAAACCCTGTTATAATATTAACACGTCATAGTCTGTGTTTATTGTGATTCTATTTATAACAACAGCTGGAACTCCCACAGTCAGAGCTCGGATTTCACCCTTCTGAACAATTTCAGACTGTAGTTTTAACGGTCAATTTGGTTATTGGTAACAGGGTGGTGCCCTGAGGTTACTCCTTGTAGTAAACATTTTTACATATCATTACTGGTAATTGATATACATTTTTTGGAATAAACTACTGCCGCTATTGCAGTGCGCGTCCCCGCATAGGGCAGTTGGACCGGAGCAGGAAGTGTGTGCTTGTGTGAGTTACTTCAAAGTTTAGACGGTTTACAGTGTGTATATGGTACATCATAGTGGGTACCGCACTACCTGTCATGTATGTTATGGAAACACTTCGACGCCGTGGCGATGGCGTTGTGCAAATTATGATTTTAATGACGGAGCACCGTGGAACACCGGAGCACTGCGGAGCGCTGCGTCACAAATGCATCGGTTACGTCATAAGCGATGTGTCCCTCTGCGTGTCCTTGCTCTCGACAGCGTGTGTGGAGCATCCGCATGTGTGGCTGTATGTGTGTGTGTGTGTGTGTGGAGCGTCAGCGTGTGTGGCTGTGTGTGTGCGTGTCGTCCCCGTCTCTCCTCTCTCACTCCCGTGCTTGCGGGGGACACTGTTCAAACGCCACACATTAAAGATCCGTTATTAGGGCGAGAGAGTGAGAAGGGGGTTACCTTCTCACACACTTGCTGAAAAATATTTATTTCAACTGCTTCTGAGACAGAACTATAACGATAGCTCAGGAGGTGGCTGCCTTACTGCGTCTTACTCATGACTCAACAGTCTGCCTAGTGCTCAGCTGGCTGTATATTAAAGAATGAGTTGTGGTGCTCTTATGATGGCCACATTGTAGTCCCACATTCTCTACTTATTCAACTTGCTCATGTGGCCCATGGAATGTCCTACATGAGCAAAGGGGGAATAATATAAATGTAAATAAGACTGTTTTGTGACTGACATTTCCACAATGATCTTGTGATGTCAATGTTTTTTTTGTTTTTTTGTCTTGCAGTGTCAATAGGTTTTTTTTAAATCGACATTTGCAAAGAACAAAGAACTCAACCCTTAAAGCTCAGCACTCAAAGGTAATTGTCGCCCAGGCCCCTTCTGCTGATGAGAACTGCTGCAATGTCCCGCATAGTGACTTTGTCAGCACGCTGCAGGACTCCCATCAGCCCCAGTAGACCGGTCAGTTCCAAGTTCTGCTGACCACCAAATGAGAGTGGCGGCCAACATGGATCCATGCATCTGACTGCAAGGGACTACCTGCAGAGCAAGGCGAAGCAAATTGGTGCACGTCACCTGCCCAGCAAAACAAAGTGGATCATCGCACCCCACCTGCCCTGCAAGACGACAACACAAATCACTGCACCCCAACAGCCCACCTTAACCACACATCTCCCAACACAGAAAAACACAATACAGGACCCAACAACATTTTTCTGCCTTCATAAGATTTATAGCCACAGCAACTAATGAAGGCCATCCACTGATGGCTCTACAAACCTTGCACTGTTACACATCAGCACAAACTTGCCTGAACATAAGACCGGTAGAACACCGTACAGCAAGGCATGCACAGAAGCACCATCTCATTTATTCTTATCAACTTGTGAACGCTGCAGACTTGTGCTGTAACTGGTGTCGGGTGATCCTGATGCAACCTTACTTTAGTATGTGGTCATAGGAATATTTTTTCCATCTTCATCTGTATTGTTTTTTCTGTATGAGGGCTATTATGAAGAGCATTCCTATAATTGTAACTGCTAATATGATAGTTCAGACAACCTCACATGAAACTACATTCTAATGTGCCTGAAAAACCCACCCATGGCCTTCAATGAACGGTCTAACAGAGTAATAACTCCACATGATTTTGCTCTGCAACAATGTTTGCTGTTGATATAAGACAAAAGAGTGAAACGTGGAAGCAAATTATTTTGCTTTATGTTTTATTACTGTTGTTTTTCTGTAAGCATCAGCTCTGCGTATACTTTACTGAGGTCTGTATGGAGACAAATTGGTTGAACACTTACCTATCAAAACTTTATAAAGAACTGAGAACTGAGAACCTTCTCATCAAGAGATATATAGCTTTCTCTGACCCCCCATCCCTTTGATCAAGACATAGGTCAACAAATAGGTTCTCACTGATTAAATGAACATGATCAGGACACCCTGAGCCAAACAGACCCCTCTGTCTTCACACAGACACTTGGCTCATCCCATTACACAAACCATTGTATGTAAAGTTGCTTTGTTTCTCCTGTATAACTTCACCTCAAACTCTAACCCGGGAGACAGAACTATGTCGACTTGCTGTGATACGTGTCTCCACGGCGCAGTGATTAAAACTCATCCTTACTGACCATGACTTGGACCTAAAGGAGTTTTCAATGTCTTCCACAAATTTGGATCAAAAGATACAAAAATAAAAATCCAAATAAAAAAATAACGTGGCATTTGAAGTTTTATTGACACGGAGCAGATTCACTTGTCTCAAACATGTCGTAAACAAACAAACAACAACATGAAGAGTTTTACATTAAGTAACTTTTTAAATGTTTGCTTCTTATTTTATTTCATTAGTTTCAGAGAATCCAGAAACAAACAACAACAAATAAACATTGGACAACAAACATGTTTAACACTGACCCGAGGATCATGTTTCTCTGCACATGACATGCAACATGTTTCCATGGAGATGTGTCCACTATGCAGGAGAAGCAGTTCTCTCAGCTGAACACCAGAGTGCGCATCAGAGCACAGAGGCAGATTCATGTTCACCTGCACATTGAAATGGAATGTGTCCATCACTCAGGTACAAGTGGTTACATAGAATAACCAGCAGGTGGTGCCACACAGTTTGTGCAGTGGAGCCACTGGTTATGTGGCATAATGCTGCGTAGATGCTAATGTTTCCTGTAGCTCTGGTCAGCTGACACGGCCCATTAATAACCTGCAGCCACCAGGGATCACTAGACTCTACATTTAAAACAACTGACAGTAACACTTACAATCCAACCAATCAAAGCCCTCCTCAGAAGGAATGGGTGGGGCCAGGAACCCATCCGGCTCCGCCCACACGACCATGGCTGGTCGACTGCATTAGATCGTCACTGCTGATAGGTCCGTGGAGAGCGCTGCAAGGCGAGTGGGAGGGGCTTAGCTCTTTGCATCCGACCGTCCACAGACACGGGTACTGACTGAATGAACACACACACACATACACACACACACACACGTCAACATCATGCTAATTGGGCTTTATGAAGTGTTCCGTATTTGAGCTAAGTGACCACATAAGGAGATGGGTGGGGCCTCACCTGGCGTTATGAGCGGGAGCAGGGGCCTGTGATGAAGAGGTGCTAGTCAGAGTGAGAGAGGAGGAGGAAGGAACCAGCCGAGAGGGGCCGCTGCTGCACCCGTCTAACATCTGAACACCTGCTGACGTGATGATTCACCAGAGTGAGTTCAAAAGACACAAGTCAGCAGACACACAACATGACATCACATACAATATGCAAATGACCTGTGGAGTGGGAGCGGTGCGGCAGGTAGCCTGTGGGGTAAGGTGAGTGTCGCCCCGGGTAACCGTGGTGTTTGTAACCATGGTGATGATGAGATGTCAGCTGGAGGCTGCTGCTGTATGGGAAGGCCCCGCCCCCTCCGGCTGAGCACAGCGACCAGCCTGACACAGACACACATAAAACCCTAACCATGTATGGATGTTAATTAACTAGGAAAATGAATTTCACTTCATTTGACTCACAGGTTTGAATCCCAGAGACTTGAGTGTCTGCTGAGTCTGATAAGCTCCGCCCACCAGGGTTCCTGAGGATAAGAATGAGTGTGTGTGTGAGTGTGTTCAGCGGGGATACCTGACAAGGCAGTTACTTATTTTTAAATGTGACAGATTTGTTTGACATGTGAGGAGTGTGATGATGACATCATACCGCTCTTTGGCGTCAAGGAAGGCTTTAGCAAACGGGTTGTATTTGATCTTCAGAGCAGTGATCTGGAACACATGATCAATACATCACCATCTGATTAGTGTGTGTGTGTGTGTGTGTGTGTGTGTGTGTGTGTGTGTGTGCGCGTGTGTACCTCCTCGTTTTGGTAGGCGGTGACAGCGATGAACTGCGTCTCTTTGAAGGAGACATTAGAAACCAGACGATGGCGAGAACCAACACACACGATGTGAAGCTGAGGCTCGTACTTATGGAGAGAGTTCAACATGATCTGTGGGAGGCGGGGTTATGGTTAGGGTAAAATATTCAATATTCATTTTCATACATAAAGTAATAGTAAACGGTTGTAGTAATTGTACTTCACATGTTTTGACAGCAGCAGCAGGGGGCAGCACTGAGCATCTTGCTGTGATGGCTGTCTTTCTTACAGGATACTCTTTCCAACCATACAACTTCCTGTTTCTTCCTGTGCTGAACTGCACTAACAGGGTGGACTGACCCTGGGTCCTGTGTTGACGCCTGAATTTAAACATATCTGAAGTCAAACTTCATGTAGCAGCAACTGTGAAGGGAACATGATGGTTACTCATTGCTGTCAGTGAGGAGAGAGAGCAGCCATTTTTCTGTTTGTTCCAAACTGATGTTTATTTCACCTCCCATCCCACCTACCCCACTAACGAAGGCAATTAACCAATCAGAGTCCTCCAGGCCAACACACACAAACAAACTGTTTTCTATTCAGATTGAGAGGCTGACCCCTGTGTGTGTGTGTGTGTGTGTGTGTGTGTGTGTGTGTGTGTGTGTGTGTGTGTGTGTGTG
>JAFBJT010000907.1:18376-43376 GCA_016785325.1 Chascanopsetta lugubris
TCTCTCTCTCTCTCTCTCTCTCTCTCTCTCACACACACACACACACACACACACACACACAACACACACACACACACACACACGCACACACACACACGCACACGCACACACGCACACACAAACACACACTCCGACTCTTTCTGTTCTAGTGAGTCAATGTCATCTTTTAGTTTCACTAACTGATCTGAGCGCAGACCAGGTGAGATCCAGACCAGGTGAGGCCAGACCAGCTGAGACCAAACCAGCGCCATGTCTCAATTCGGGGGCCGCGTACTACCAAGTGCACTTCCCTTGCGACCGATGAAGTACACGCACTTGTCGCTACGTTACATGGTTAAGATGGTCCACCCTTGTCAGCGGTTGTGGGACGGGACGCGACAAAATGAAGCCAGAAACAGTCGCTGTGCCACAGTTCCCTCTCCTCTTTCATCGTGGAGAGGTCATTTAAGCATATAAAATAATTTTATAATATTTATTATGACACGACAGCGTAGTGTTTCCTGTTAAATGCTGAGCTCCTGAGGCAGGAAGCAGCTCACACAGTAGCTAATGTGGATAATAACTAAGATGCCAAGTTCACAAAACCGAAGGTTTTAATCTTCTAATGCCATGAATCAGTGTTTCAAACGAGTCATTCACTCTCCGCCCCTGTGTTTTTTGCTCAGCCTGTGTGCGGCGTTCATTTTTTTTCCTCGCCGGATGGAGCACAGCGCATTCTGGGATATGGTAGTGCGCAAAGTCCACATCGATCCACACTTTGTTTTCACGAGTTCTGAGCGCGCATTTCAAGCGCGCTTTTCCCCCCAACTGAGACCAAAGCAGGTGAGGCCAGGGCAGGTGAGACCGGATGAGATGTTGTTACCTGGCCAGAGCGCAGATGTTTCCCACTGTGTAGAAAACGACAAACACAGCGAGACCGAAGCCCGGGATCCACAGCATGAAGGTGGCCTGGTATATATATATGAGTGAGAGAGCGAGAGAGAGAGAGAGAGAGAGAGAGAGAGAGAGAGAGAGAGAGAGAGAGAACTGTACGAGGGGTGCATTTTTTTCCTAACTTGCTTATCTTTATTTTATCGTTTGAAATAACGCATATTTAAGGGCGTAATCTCTTGACTGGTACCCAAGCCGACCTGTTAGGTACCGCAGATGAGGTGAGGGCAACTTGAACTGACCCACAGCTCTGTGTGTGTTCCACCTCTTTGCCTGTTTTTGAATGAACGAGGAACCAGGAGGAATTAGGATCGGGCAACATGGCAACAAGGGACTTGCCCAGAATTTGCCACAAAACCACTCCGCTGAAACCAACTGGTGACGTCACGGACGTTATGTCCATCTCTATATACAGTTTATGAATACATCACGCTGTTTCCTGGTTTAAAGACAGGAAAGAGAAAACAGATCATCACCATAGAAACCAAGAAAAGACAGAGAGGCCGTTACCTTGGATACACTCAGCAAGTGGATACTTGCTACTTGATACTTGGATACCAACAGGATGAGATTGTCACCATAGTAACAGACAGGAAGTTTGGTAGATGAACTCTGGACATAGACCAGAAGATACAAAGAGATGGATAGAAAATAATAGGAACAGAACACAGCTGTTGTCATGGAAACACAAGAGGATGGACAGGTTGAATATGACACAACTAGACAGAGGTGTAGTTACCATGGATACGCACAGACGAAGAGTGACTTGGAAACAAACAGGCAGACCCTTTCCATGGGAACATGAGAACTAGTGACTCACCAGCACAGAGAAGCAAGATCCCAGTACAAAGCAGATCAGGAAGCCCTTCACCCTCGAGCCCCAGCTCAACGTGATTGCCTCATTGGCTCTCTGCACACATGACATCATCATCATCATCACAACCACCATAGGACGGGTAAACAGGTGTGTTTAACAAACACAGAAACTGCTGCAGGTGAAATGAAATATTGACAAAGTGTTTGTCAGTTTCCTGTCAATATAAGCAACGTAATCTGATTACACAGGATATTTACAAAGCTCCTGGTGGTTTGAACAACAGGAAGTGACATTAACAGAAACTTACTTTGAAACATTAATTTAGAAAACAGATCCTTACATTGACATCCCATAATAATCCATAAACAGTCCTGAGTGTCTGATATTAACTTTAACCCAAACAACAGATCACTACATTCAAATCTGACTATATTCCACATAGTCTCAGTTCGCACTTTCATTTCACTATTATTCTATACTCCACTTTGATGAACCTGGACAGATGTGGACATGCAAGTAGCTAGCAGGCTAAAATACTAAGCTAACGGTCTCACCTCCACGACTCCTTCCTCCTCGTCTCCTCTCAGCTTCTTCCTCAGCTTCTCCATCTCCTGTCCGCTCACTCCGGATCCCACCTGTGAATCTGCCCGCTGAGCAGAGACACGCTGAAAAACCGGAAGTCAACACCCCGACAAGTGCACCACCTCCGGAGTAGGCGCAGCTCGCTTGATGTCGTCAAGGTTCAACCGTTACTTTAATGCATTCCAGTTTGTAATTTAGAATTTATTACACGTTTATTCAGACCTATGATTCATTAATATAATATGATAAGTATTTCCATGTGAGTTGGTCTCCATATATCTTTATTCATCCATAGTTTTAAGATCAAATTATAAATAAAACATTAGTTTTGTACTAAGTGGGATTAATGAACTTTATTCAAATACACTGTATTTTTATTACTTCTGTCTTTGTAGTTTTTTCAGTCAATAATTAGATTTTTTTAATTCACTCACTCAAACTTTATTGAACATTAGTCAGAATATTATTACTGATCAATAAACTAATGTCACACACACGCAGAAGTGAAGTTACGGTGGTTATACAGTATCATAATAATAATAATGATAATAATAATAATAATAATAACAACAACAATAATAATAATGATAATAATAACAATAATAATAACAACAATAATAATAATAATAATAATAATAAAACGATCCACAGATCAGATTCATCAATATGCTGATAAACTCACTATGTTTGATGATGTCATTGTCCTCACACAGTTCTATGGTCTCATGATGACATCATCATCCTCTTCCGCTGGAGCTTGACACATGGCCCACTAGTGGACATGAGGGGAAGTGCAGAGCCTGCAGCTGGACGGCAGATGTGTCAGGGGACTTTGACCCTGGTGGAGGTCCAATATCCGGGCTGAGGCATTGACACCTGGACGTGACATGTGGGACAAGACTGCTTCCTCCACAACCACTCCTCTATACACTGCAGACATACACACAAACACGTACCATCTGTGTGAGTGAGTGAGTGAGTGAGTGAGTGAGTGTGTGTGCGTGTGAGTCTTACCTCTTTGTGGAAGATATGTGTGCAGTGCAGCTCTCTGGTTCCACCGGCTCCTCGATTTAAGTTGTGATGACAAATCAGACACACACGGTCTGCATCGCTCTGCAACACACACACACACGCACACACACACAGAGTTTAGAGAGTCAGTAATATGGTTTTACATGTGCTGTACCTTCATGATTTGTTCACTGCTGCCCCTTGTGTTCATGGTGTGTGTTACAGCTGCAGTGAACTTCAAATGTCTAAATGCCATTTTCTTTGTCGCCATGGAAATGTGACCTTTGACATCAGGCTTCTCACCCACCAGTGACATGGCGTTACGTCTCCTGAACTGGCCTCTCCTCTCAGGAGCCATGGCCTCTGGGATGGTGGGTATGAGGGAGGGTCTCCTCTCGGGGGAGGGGCCAGAGGGATCCTGCTGTGAGGGCAGGATACGGCGGGAGGAGGAGCGCCGCAGCAGGATCCTCGCCGTCACCGGAGCCTGAGTGGACGAATGGAGGCGAGAGAGCTGCATGGCCGAGAGAGTATTCTGCAGAGAGAAAGAGAGCGAGTGAGAGAGCGAGCGAGAGAGCGAGCGAGACAGAGAGAGAGAGAGAGAGATAAACAGCGGTTAAGAAGATTAAACCTGAAAATCGCATCAACAACTAAAAATAAACAAGACGAGTCATTAGCAGCTTCTCTTTAACACCTGACAGGACAAGAGCACCAACAGGAAGTGATCTGCTTCAGGAAGCAGAGTCAGAGACAGCATGAATACGACTGCTCTGATAAACACATTGTTATTGTTTGTTTGTTTTGATGAAAAACAAACTGGAGCAACCTGGTCTGACTTGTTCTGACTGGTTCCAGCTTCGACTGGTGAGAGGTGCAGTGACGTCAGATGTCCACAAGGGGGAACTGGTCCACTGATCCTTCACATCTGCGTTCAACTGAGTCACATGACCTCATCACACTCCTTCCTTTAGCTGTTGCGAAGAAACTAACAGCTAAAGGTGTTAGCCTCTGATACTAATTCTTTAGCCAGTGTTGGAGCTAAAGCCCCAACGTTCACATCCCTTTAAGTCAAACCTCACAGGGCTGACACAGACACATGAGCTGTGATTGGTCCATTGCAATTTGTCTCCGCCCCTTTTTGAATTCAAGTAGAAACATGGACAGAGTGGATTAAGACAAGGAGACGCATCTTCAAGACGGACCACAGAACAGGTTAGAATAAAATAAAATCCTCAACCATGACTGTTCGTGCTCTGCGCCCCCTTGTGTCTCAATAGTGTAACTGCAGAGTCACACAAACACCTGCGCACAGGTAGAACAGTCTCCAGTATGTGGGCTACAGTCCAAACAGCAGAAAGTCTGTGAAGTGAACCCTTAGCACAGTGCCCCCTGCTGGCCACACCCACACGATGAAACGTAATCATTAGCCTCTGCTCTACATCGCCCTCTGATGGTTCCTCACAAACCCCATACATTTTTTATTTTTCTTGTCTTACCGGACAAGGCAATGATGCCCGGCGGTTGACCTTCAGGTACATCATGGGCTCCATGCTGCCCCTGCTGGCAGAACTTGGTCCCTGCAAATCCTCCTCCTCATTCTGCTCCTGTCCGAGCTTCTCCTGCTCTTTCCCTCTGTACTGCTGCATCCAGGCGTTAAAGATCCGAGCACCCTCCTCCTCATCTTCATCCTCCTCTTTCTCCTCCTCCTCTCTCACAGGAGTTGAATCTTCTGGATCTGAAAACACCTCAGCTTCTCGGTCTGGATCCATCATCACGCTAATGTACAACCAGGGAAATTTAAGGCTAACGTAAACAACACTCCATTCCTTCTTAGATGATATTCAGACAAGCCAACAAGGCTGAATGACAGCTATGTTAGCGGCTAAGCTAACAAGGCTACATAACAGGTATGTTAACGGCTAAGCTAAATGCTAATATAGATTGGGCTAAACCAGTTTACAGTAAGTTAATGTTAATTCAGAGTGAAACTATCTAAACTATGGGTGATTACATCAGATGTGGTTTGCATGGTTACAGCAGAGAGTTTCCATGGTTACAGCAAGTCTTTAGTTTCCATGATAAGAGCTGATAGTTACATTTCCGTGGTAACAGGAGATAGTGTCCATGGTTACAGCAGTAAAGTTGAACAGTGGTCAGATGAGGATCCACAGAAAATCAAATCCACTCCGACATCCAGCTCCTCCTACCTGAGGTTGAAGTACCTGAGGTCGTAGTAGCTGAAGTACCTGAGGTTTAACAGTTGCTGTGTCCCTTGCCATTTGTTGCTTGTCACCACAGAAACCAGTTTAATCCATTTACAGAAGCAGCACAGCTTAGAGGAGGAGAGAGGGACTACACCTGTTGCAGCTTAACAACCTGTAAAACACACACACACACAGCCACCCTGTGGTGTACACTGGGTACTGCAAGTGCACCATCCCTCGGTCCATCCGTCTGTCCATTAATTCTTCTATGCCTCTTTGTTGCCCTCCTGTGGTCAACATATGGTACTGCAAATGCAGTCCATCCGTTAATCTGTGGTCCTTTGACGCCAGTGGTGACGATGAAGTACTGCAACAAATGGCAACTAAATCTTCATATAACTATTCATACATCCAAGTTTATATCCTAGAACTGCTAAAAACACACTGAGCACTGTAAGTTCAGGTCGTTTGTCACCCTCGTGTGGTCAAAGAATTGTACTGAATGGAGCAAATGACATGTCATGTCATGTCATGTTCAACCGCTTATCCAGTAATCTGGGTCACAGGGTATTTCTACCAGTGCGGATAGGGCCATTCAGGGTATCAGTGTCAGGGCCAGTGACACTGCAGCGGGGCCTGAGTGGGATTCAAGGCAGTGCTTCCAAAGGCAACTGCTCCAACCACTGAGCCACTACAACTTCTTAAATGTAAAGTACAGGTAAAAGGAAATATCTAAAAATAATAAACACACTTGATACCATCAGTTGGCACTTTGTCACTTCCTGGGATTAATGCTTGTTACTGCATCTGCAGTTTAATCGTATCAATGTACAATTAGGGCGCAATAACTGTCTGTCTATAAATGTACAGAAAACACCTGCTGTAGAAATAATCCTTTGTCACCTCCTGTGATGAATAAATGTTACTGCAGGTTTCCAGTGAGTTCATGTGCATTGTTGTGAACAGGTTTTGTTGCCTCACGATCCTGAAATTAGTTTTCAAATCTTTTACATTGAAATAAAATAAATGGATTTAAACATACATTTTAATTAAAATGTTTCAGTGGTAAAGTCCATCGTACTAACACGCAATAATCCTTCAAAGTACAAGTGTTCAACCAGTGCAAATATTAGAAAGTACCAAGATGAGTACATTTATACAAAGTGCAAGAACAAGTGTTTCCCAGCAGGGAGCAGTGAGACAAAGTGTTGATGTGCAGAACATGGTGACACAGTCCGACCTGTATTCGTTTGGTCAAACATTCACATTTGATTTATTTGCATATATGTGTTTAACGCACACTGAATAAATATGAGCATTTTACACAAATATGTTCCTTTAATGTCTGTAACGTAAAAATCACACCGTGTAAACAAATTTCAAAGAGACGCAACAAATTACAATAATAAGAATAAACTCAGTAGCATCTTCAAAAGGAAAATACCTGATTAGTCCAAAACCTCGAGAGTTCAAACGTTAAAATGAGGCTCGTCAAGTAGAGTCTCTTTAGCAGGTTAGCATCACACGCCCCCTACAGGACAGAGGGATTATTGCACAAGAGCAAAGGGAAACAACACCGTCTTGATCAATCAGAGAGAAAGAATCCAGGTGAACAACTGAGGTCATTTGGAATTTTACCTTCCGCTCCAAAACACGGAGTCAGCCCACTGCAGCAGCTCCTCCATCCACCCGTCAGTAGCAGCCGTCGCTCCAGGTGCAGTCAGCGAGGGAACTTGTGTTCTTCAGAGGCGTCAGAACACTGACGAAACCACAGAACACTTTATACTACATTTACACAGGACTGTGTATACCAATGCTACTTTAACATGCTCAGTGCTTTCACATGTTCAGTACTATAAACACTTCACCTTCGTGCAGGTTGCGCCCCCTTGCTGTGGGGCGTGGAACTGCTGCCAGCTACAAAGGAGGCAGGGTGGGGCAGGCTGCTGCAAGCGAAGCCTGAGGAGGGGGTTTTACTGAGTTGAGGAATCTCGCTGGAAGCTGTCATGGAAACGGAACCTTTAATGGTGGGAGTGACATAGGCGGTGGCCTTCAGCGGTGGGTGGGACAGGGAGGAGAAATTCCCGGGGCTCTGGACTCTATGTTGTAGGGGACCTGGGGGCAGGACTAAGGACTAAAAACTCAAACTGTTACGAAGCAAAGAGGAGGAAGTGCTGGGAACGCTGGGAGCTCAGAGGAGATTGGGCATGCTCCTCTGCAGTTTATCTTAAAGAGACAGTAACATTCATACGTGACAGTTAAAGGGGCAGGGGCTTCTCATTACAGTATGTATCACCATCATTTTCAAAATAAAAGCCTCCAGTTGAATAAATGAATCACTGACTAACTCCGTGGAATATTCAGTCTTTTTAAAGGCTCATGAAGACGTGTGGTGTAATCTGTGGACTGTCCCTTTAAACAGACTGAGCCCACTAATCCTCCATCACACTACGGAATCACTGACACCTCTAAGTCCAGTGACACACACACACACACACAGTTAGTGAGGTGATTATAGGGACAGTTTGCAGCATTTGAAGAGATATGCATGCACATGTATTTAGATTTATTAACACTAAATGTTTGAAAACAGTCACCTATGAGGTCATGTGACGTGTGACAGCTGCAAACAGGCCAACAATAGCTTTGACCTCCCACCATCGCTATCACATGTTCAGCCTCTGACAATGAGATAACAGAGATGATGAGTTTATACCTGATTCTTGTCTGAAGTCCTGAGGCTCGGCTCTGCAGAGCCCCCCCACTCCTGGTCCAGATCGCGGCCCCTTTCCCAGTCTGGGTCCCGGTTGTGGTCCTGGTCCTGTCGGGGGACCTGTGAACCCGGCAGAGAGGCGCAGCGGGGTGGAGGGAGTGGAAGGAGGGGTGCAGGGGGGCGTGGCCTCTCTCTGCCAGTCTCTGATACTGGAGAAGGTGTGGGAGTGCGATAGGCGGGTGAGATGTGGTGGCGGCGGCAGGAGGACGAAGTCTTCGTCGTCCTCCTCGTCTTCCTCCTCCAAGTTGCGACTGGTGCTGAAGCTGAGGCTCGGACTGCGGCGTCGGGGGAAGAGCCACAACGCGCTGACGTAACTCTGTCTGAGACCTGCAGGAGGCAGAGGTGAGCAAGAGGCCACACCCACACTCATATACACACGCGCATGCACACACACATGCACACACACAGTCATCACCTCCTGGGATTAATGAAGCCAAAGTAGCGATGATGATGATGATAATGATGAGCTCTGAGATCTGAAGCAACAGTGTTAAAGAGAAGCAGGAAACAGACACAATAACAACATTAACAACACAACTACTCACAACAACAACAACCACTGCCTAATGAGAGCTGTGTTGACTGGTTTAATTTCTAATATCTAAATAAATTCCTGTTGTGTGGTTCAGAAACACAGCAGAACAGAGAGCAGGCTACACTACCACCTGTAGGCCTGGGGAATGTACTTCAGTGTGTGTGTGTGTGTGTGTGTGTAAGTGGGGGGGGGGGGGGGGGGGGGGGGGGGGGGGGGGGGGGGGGATCTACTTTCACTCACTCTCCTCCTGCAGCCGGGCCATGACCTGGACGTCGATGAGATCGTGCAGTTTGTATCCCAGAGTGATGGAGGAGTCGCTGTCTGAGGCCAAGGCATCGACATCACCATTCGAGGTCGAGAGTGAAGCGAACGCAGAGCGCCTCAGAGTGTGACCTTTGACCCGGAACATGACAACAACAACATCACTTTCAAAGAGACATCTAAACCATTCACCACATGAATAAATTAATCACTGACGAACAGAATCTGGGTCATTGTTGTGGAAACAAACCTGAGGCCCTGTGTGTGTGTGTGTGTGAGTTTTCATAACTGACTACAATCTGTCAACAAACAGCTCCAAACTCCAGCTTCTGCCATGAAATCACGTCAGAGAAGAGAAAAGGAAGTTATACATACTGCCATGAGGGAAGAAGGTGGGTGTCCGCTCCACCCCCAGGGACAGATCCCACCCCACGGGGCTCAGTATGGCATCATGGAGGACAGGGTGGAGCGAGGAGTGTGAAGGAGCTGAGGAATGGAAGGGAGGGGAGACGAGGTTCAGTTACAGTGAGCAGACATTTGTATAGAATATATTTATTTATTTTTTCTTAATGTCTTCAACAGTTTAAGTTGATTTGAATTCATCCTCCAAATTCTTTCTGATGATTTCAGATTTTTATTTTTTTATTTTATGATTCAGATCATATTAACATATTATTCTTAACTTGAACTGAATAAAACAGAAGAATCTTACATGTTAACATTCTAAAATGATGAAGACGAATTTTGAACTATACATCAACACATTTGTGACAAACCCTGTCGTTCAGACTGAGGCATGGAACAGCAGGAGGCACTGAGGGGACGCACGCCTGCAACTCCACTGAGGCGAGGGGCCAGGGAGGGGGAGGGACCAGACAGGTCACTACGCCACCTAGAGACTTGGGAGGGCAGAGGAGGAGATTAAACCACAGACACACACGTTATTGTTGTTGTCAGAGGACAGTGATGTCATCATCACTGTGACTGTCACTGACGTCTCTATTCATCATCTACATGTGTTCTCAGACAGAGACTATTCACAACAACAGAGCCCTTCACACACACTAAAAAACAATTCCACGGTGCCACCTACAGTGCAGTACCTCTGTTTCAGTCCACGTAGTGCAGAGTGACTGTCACAGACAAAACACTGGCTGTGTCTCAATTTGGGGGGCCGCGTACTTACCTGGCGGCGTGAGACGGGTGAACTCACTGCATTACGTGGTTCAATTTAGCGGCTGTGGGCTGGAACTCAACAAAATGAAGCCAGAAGCCAGAGTTCATTTATGCATATAAAATCATTTTATATTTATTATGACACCACAGCATGCGTAAACCCTTACAGGTGTTTCCTGTTAAATGCTGAGCTCCTGAAGCAGGGAGAAGCTCACGCAGTAGCTAATGTGGATAATAACTAAGATGCCAAGTTCACAAAAAGCAAGATTTTAATCTTCTAATGCCACAAATCAGTATTTCAAATGAGTCAGTCGCTCTTTGCATCCGTATTTTTAGATCCGCCTACGTGTGCCGTTTTGATTTTTTTCCGCTGGGTGGAGCACGGTGCATTCTGGGATATGGTAGACTGCGAAGTCCACATCAATCCACACTTTTGAGAGTTTTGAGCAGATTTCAAGTGTCCTGTGAAATGAGATGGACAAGTTGCGCGGCTGTGACGTCAGCGGTCTCCAAATGCACACCTAAAAGTGCGCGGTCACCGAATTGAGACACAGCTACTATGATGCTAACCGGAACAGGAAGTCAGCCATTTAAACAGGAAGTAGTTGTATCTGGGACACACCCCCAGACTTCACATGCAACAGAGGAACCATAGCTCCACCTGGTGGCCACCTGGGTCAGATCTGACCACTGACCTCCATCATGTTAACATTAAACATGGTGTCCATGATGATATGTCAGATATGATGTGTAGAGATAAGATGAGGGACACTGGCACAGGAAGAGGACATGAAGACTTTAATTAAAAAGAAACAGGACAGCATTCAGTCCATTGACTCCTGATGATGTGGAACAGGAAGCAGGATCAGTGCGTGTGTCCTTGCTCTGCCATGGTGACTTTGTCCTTCCTGTAGCGATGACATGCAGGTATGTTGTGGGTTTGACGACAGCGGTGGGACGCTGCTGTGAGCGCCACTGGTATGATTCCCAGCAGGTGGACTACCTGCTCCCTCAGAGAAGTGATCTGTTCTGACTGAGCTCGAATCACTTCCTGTATCTCCTTCCACGCTCTCATCACCTCTTTGATCCACAGCATCAGATCTCAACTCTTCTCCTCCATCTCTATCAGACACGTCCTCAAGTCTGAACGTTCTGCAGCCAGAGAGCAGATGATCATCTCCTTCTCCTGCAGCATGGTCATCAGGTCAGGTCATTTGTGTTTCCTCCTCCGATCTCTGTCTCCTGATCTCTCCATCTTCAGCTCAGAGTCAGATGTTCTCCTGCAGCTTCTGTGACTCTATGAACCTGGCTCAGATGTCTTTAGTTTCTGTGCCTGATGTATGGTGCCTTTTATCTAGACCAGTAGCTCTCATCCACATTTAACTCTAGCATCTTTGATCCTTGCTACATCGTTAACACTTGGGCTTTGATCTTCCACTATGTTCTCAGATCTGTGTCTCTGATATTTCTCTATGTATCTTAGATCTTTGCCTGAATACCATAAATAACAGTAATACTTTTGATCTTTGCTCACTATGACATTATCGTGCCTGGGATGTACATATATGGTCATTTGGTGCAGGCAGTGGGAAACTTGACAGTGCCCACCAAGCAGAGGGACACATACTCATGAAGCATGATGTGAAGATGGAGCTAACAGTGATATATTTCTATATACACTGTACACTACTGACAACTATACCATTTATTTACTCAGTCTGCACTTTAATTACACACACACACAGCTAAGAGTCTTTATCCGCAGCTGAAAATAGTTTCCTCCCACAGCTTCACGTCCGACACACTTTAAATTCTTCAAACACTTCAGACTATGAGAAAATAAATATAAAACTCTGTAATAGAGTTTAAAATAGTGAAACTGTTGTGGAGATGAAAACTCATTAAACTACATAACATTTTTCCAAACAAGGATTCAGACACTTGGCTTCTCCCACTTCCTGTTGGTCACTGTGCTTTAATGTGATAAAGTGGGCACATACATAAATGAACTGTCCCTCACCTTAAATAAACAGTGCTGACATGTGGTCGACGCCACCTAGTGGTCACACCTGGAACGTGACCGACAGTCTAATTATGTTTAGATCTGAATTCACACCCCACATATTTTAATTTCAAATCTAAAAAAGATAAGACTTCAAAGATGAACTCAGGAGGCGGCTGTGATGTCATACCTTGTTCTAGTCTCAGAGACAGCGAGCTGTGGGCTGACTCTGCCTCCGAGCGAGGATGATCCAGGACCTGACGACACCACTGCAGAGGAGTCAGGAGGTTGTCTCTCAGCGCTTTGGATGTTTTGTACAACCTGCAGGGGCGCAGTGATGGGACTCTGAACTCCACACTGAGTGTTTGAACTTGTAACTGAAGCCTCCTTTGCTGTTGCCATGTTTGTTCTCCGTGCTGTCCTTTAGTGGCTGCTTCACCTCACCATGCTAACATGAAGAGCTGCTGGTAACATTGTTAGCTTCATCTGACCTTCTCTCAAGAACCTTAAACTTAAAGATGCAGTGTGTACGATTAATGAAACCCTTCATTCAAACTCTGCAGGTGTTTGTCCATTCTGGGCTACTGTAAAAACATGGTGGTGCAACATGGCGCCCTCTGGTGGAGAGGAGCTGCTCCAGATGTCAATATAAAGGATCATTCAGCTGATGATACACAGATCAGTCATTAGTTTATATTCTGACACACAGCACCTTTAACTCTTTGTGTGTGCGTGTGTGTGTGTGTTTGTGTGTGTGTGTGTGTGTAACAGTCTCTGTAGTCCATGTCTCACCAGGTCTCCTCAGCCTCCTCGGGTCCACACACAGAGTCCAGGTCCAGCAGCTCCAACTGGTCCAGCACCGTGGGCCCCGCCGCCTCCTCCTGCTCCTCCGCCGTCGCAGAGATTCCATCCCCTGGTAGGAGCGGCAGGAAGGAGTCGGGAGGCTTCTCCGTGAACAAGCCAAGCAGATAGGCCGGGTCCGGTGCGCCGGGTCGGGTCCCGAGCTGCTGGTTCTGCCGCTCCAGTTTCCGTATCAGCTCCTGCAGCTTCTTCGCCTCTAGCTCCACAGACACACGGTGCCTGTTCCGGTCCGTCTCCTCCAACAGCACCGGAAGCTTCAGCACAGCCGCCTTCATCATCACACACCCAACAAAAATGTGTCCTAAGCCACTGAGAGTTGCAGCTGCTCAGTGGGTGTGTTGGAGTGAGCCTTCAGCCTGCCTGTCTGCACCGGATACCCCACCCTCCGAACGAAACCACGCCCATAAATAAAAACCACGCCTGAACACTGAGACCACGCCCCCAAATCCTATCATCAGGCAACTGTGACTGTCACCCGGCCTACACCTACTGAGTCAACACTTTTTTTTAAAATTAACTTTATTCAATCACACAGTAAGACTATACCTCACAGTACCACCACTCTCTCTCTGTCACACACACCTGTGATACATATATATAATATATATATATATATGTATATGTGTGTAAGTAAATATTGTATTAAACTTACAACAGAACGCATGTGCCGTGACTCAGACCTCCCTCACACCCAGTGCACCATTTCGGCTTGTTTGGTGAAACCGACTGGTGGAGAGTGGTCACTGCAGCTCAACAACAGATCAAACTGGAAACAGATAAAGTAACAAACCCCTTCACATTCAAACACTGTTCAGTTTTATCTGGATTCAACATGTTTAAATTTGGATCATGAATAAAAGTTGGTCCTTGAGAGAGAATCAGATTGAGAAGACTACAACATTATATTTATTATTATTTTTATTATATCATTATCTAAAGATGACTTCAGTGAACTTTACATCCATCACACTGGTTCGTGTGTAACCCCTGTGGCTGCTGATGCATTGTGAGTAATGTCCACATGAGACAGAGGAGCAGATGTGTTTGTGCTCCAAATCAAATTTGACATTTGCAAACAAAAAGAAAAACACAAAATTACAGACTTTGATTTATTGATCCTCACTGATTCACCTTGTCCTTTATACACGCTGCCATTTGGTGGCCGAGGACGTGCACTGCAGCCAGCTGAGTGTGACCATCATCTTAAACATGGTGTCTGTGCTCGATCCCAGGAGCTGGAATAAACAGAGATGTGACGGCTGACATGACATCATAGGTCACAGGTCATAGTTCAGCTTCCTCCTCCTTAGCGTTTATTCCAGGTGAACTTCCTTCTGGCTCCTTCCTGTCCAGGCTTCTTCCTCTCCCTCACCCTGGGGTCAGAGGTCAACAGGCCGGCTGCACAACATCACAGAATGAAGGAGGACATGAGTATAGTAATTATTAGTTGGTTCATGAACCACTTCCTGTGGGCATGGCTTGTGACATCAGGTTTGACCCATAGAGTATTTGTAGTACGTGTGAGAGTGTAACTCTTCCACCTTGTGTCATGGTCTCCACGTCTCCCTCCGAAAGGAAGCTGAGTAGGGCCTGGGAGATGGCGAGGCGCAGCGCCCCCGCCTGGCTGGACCGCCCGCCGCCGCTGACGCTGCACTCCAGGTCGAAGCGTCCCAGAGAGTCTGTAAACTTGAGCGGGAACATCAGCTGCTCCCTGACCACCGCCATGACAATGGCAAGGAGGAGACCACCACGACGTAAAGACAGAGAGAGGAGGGCGTGTTATTGGGACAGATACTCCTCTCCACGGCAACGCAGGCTTCACCTCTCCACCTGCTCACTGGCAATCAAAGCACCACCTTTACTGACTCAGCACCAACAGGATCACGCTCTGTGCGTGTATGTGCTCATGCAGTGAGGAAAAGGCTGTAATTGGAGCAAAGAGGTGACAATTGTCAACGGCCATTCAGCCTGAGGCTTCAGCCAGAAAACACACACACGGCCAGTCAGCTGTGTAATTAACTTACTAAGAGGAGATAAATAAAAAATGAGGAGAATCTGTGAAGAGCGAAGAAGCAGCTTTTTAAATTTTCAGCGTGGAGACGCAGAGACAGAGTCTGAATGCTAAAGAAACCATGAGGAGCAGGCGGCGGGGAACACCAAGTGTTTTGTTTTCAACTGTGCACACATACACACAAACAGACTCACCGGTCCTGCAGTACAGGGAAGTATCTCAGATAGTCCCGATTGTTGATGGTGATCCGCCCAGAGCCACTGTCTCTGAGGATGACTGAGGCCTTGGACGTCTTCCTTCGGCCTGAGGACACGGACACAGACACGGACACGGACAAACACACACACCTGGTGTTGTGATGCAGTTCAAAGCTCCAGTGGAAAAACAGCAGGCTGAAACGTGATTGGGGTCATGTGAGGTCATGTAAGGTCATGTGACAGAGGCTGCTCCTCTTACCGCCTTCTGTGGTAGAAGGCGGTAAGAGGAGCAAGAAAAACACAGACAGGAAGTGGATATTTCACACCAATACATCTGTGTGAGTTTGAAAGTGGGCGACTTTTACCCTCGGCCGTGGTGAAGGCCACGCCCCGATTGTCCTGCTGCAGCGGCGCCACTGTCTGTTTGCTGGACTGAGCATCCAGCTGGTGGCGATAATGTAGTATAAACTCCTCCTCCATGGCGCAGTAAGGCATCGTCAGCAGTTGCTCCATCAGCTGGATGAAGTTCTTGTACTGAGGAAGCGGAAACATCATCATCATCATCATCATCATCAGAGGAAGGGGGAGGAGACGAATAAGAGGAGGACGGGATCTTACATCATGATCTGAGATGTCCTCCACCAGCACAAGCTCCACCTCCTCCTTTGTCAGCCACCGGCTGCTTCCTAACCGACTGAGGACGACACAGATCCACAATCAGGAGTGAAGAAGAATCAAACAGGTGTTTCCTCATGCTACATTTGGACCAGTCAGAGAGCAGCTACAGCGGCTTGACTCCACTTACATCTGTTGGATGTTGTCTGTCATCAGTCCTTTAGCTCTCAGACAGTTCTGGTACTTGTCCAGGTTCAGGACCTTTCCATAGAGATCCTACGAGACCAGAACAACACCTGTCACATGACTGATGGTCAGAGTGTTGAGGTTAGAGCTCATTACTCACTCTAGTGGTAAGAAGTGGCATTGCAGGGAAACAGGATAATATATTTACATCTTTAGTACAATGTCAGTTCTGTTATCTCTAAACATTCTAATTGTGTTTATATCTGTATGTAATTGACTGAGAGGTGCAGTATGACAGGTTTAGGCCATCCATTATTGTTAGTAATGGAATATGAAATAATGATAATATTGCATGATGTTAAGGTGGGGCTTCCAGAAGTCAGCCAATTAGGAGACAGAGCTTTTATGGAAGCACAGGTTCTTTCCATTGTCAATATTTTTTTGAAATATTGAGAAATGGCCTCAGATGAGAACTTTTCCTCTCTGAAATGAATACATATTTTCATTTTGCCTCACAGACTCACACCTTCTGGTTCTCCTGGTCATGTCTGATTGGATCCAAGCTGCTGAAAACAACTCTGTTGTTTTTCATGAATCAATCTGTAGACCCACCTCTTGTGCCTCTGATGGCACATATCCTCCTGTGCCTGGGTTAGAACTCATTTCACTGACAATTATTCACCAGGCGTTTGTCTAATCCCTTCTTGATAGAGTGTGACTAATACACTGCCATCAGGAAGAGACAGCAAACATCAGACCAAATTGAATTTTCTATGTAATAAAAACCTGCCTGACGATAGCGAGGAAGATGGAGGCAGAAAACCTGGAAGTGGTGTTTTCATTCAAATTTAAAGGATGATGGTGAAACTAAGAGACAGACAGAGAGAGAGGGAGAGACAGAGAGACAGAGAAACAGAGAGAGACAGAGAGAGAATAAAAGAAAGACACACATCTAAACTGGTGAGGAGGAAGTGGCGGCTGTGACATCATACTTAGGATGTCAATGTGTTGTTTGTTTGGTGACTAATATAAACATTAGTCTGCCTGCAATACCATTTTTGACCACTAGAGAAATGAGCCACCAGGGATTTCCACATCATTTCCTGAGTTTCAAAATCAAAGCCTAGAGTTAAACTTTCTAATAACTTAATTCAACGACGATTCATTTTTTTAACCAGAGAACAGGAAGATACAGGAAGATTCATATGGCTAATGAAGCATCATGACATTGTTTATGTAGAGGATCTATGTACTCACACAATACTGCCCTCTGCTGTTGACAAGTGGAAACACTTCCTGTGGATGTCTTTAAACACTGACTTGACTTCTACTCAGAGAACAGGGTGAAATTCTGATCCCTAGTGGACAGAGAGAGGTACAGGTACACCTACCTCACACAGGAACACTACACTCTGCAGTACTCACGTGCATCAGTGAGTAGTACGACTGTTTCCCTGTGTAGAACAGGAAGTGGAATGGACGACTGTCTTCTCCCCACTGCATCGCTACGTCAACACATAACACATCATCAGCAGGGCTGCAACACACACGCACACATGCACACACACACACGTTCCTCACCTTTCTGTTTGGGGAAGATGTCCTCTGGATGCTGAAAAATAAACAAGATTTGTAAGATCAAATTTAAAGGAACATTTCACACTTTTCATTTCAGAAGCAATCAAAACACACACACAAACACACACACACACCTTCATGAGTGGCTGTGCTTTCTTCTGAAACAGGCCAGAGGGGAAGAGGTAGGCGATGCTCCGCTGAGGATGAGACAGGAAATTACTCACGACACAAGTAGGGATACAGATGGTGCTGTGTGTGTGTGTGTGTGTGTGTGTGTGTGTGTGTGTGTGTGTGTGTGTGTGTGTGTGAGCAGACAGGAAGTGTGTTGCCCCCTCACACTCGTCAACAGTCTGCCCCTCTCTCTCCTCTCTGTCCTCATCCTCCTGGTGTGGATGAGGATGAGGAGGCAGCAGGTGCAGCAGGCTGAAGGTCGTCACGGTGACATAAAGCAGCAGGAGGAGGACGGAATACAGAGGAAGACCATCGACAAGGAAAAGACAGGAGGAGATGAACAGATGAGGACACACCTGTGCATCTACAAAAACTTGTCACAAGGTGGCAGCCATTCCCCAGAGGGACCAAGACAGAGTGAGGGACAAAGACAGAGAGGGACAAAGACAAAGGGAGGGACAAAGACAGAGTGAGGGACAAAGAGAGAGTGAGGGACAAAAGACAAAGAGACGGCGTGAGAAAGAAAGACAGGTGGATGAAAGAAAGCGAGACAGAAAGACAGAGACGAACAGAAAGACGGACAGACAGAAAGGAGGTGGAGCTACGATGTGATCCACACAGTTGAATGTTGAAGGACTTTGTTTCATAAAAGAGAAAAAGATCAGAATCGTCTCCAGCTGAGATGAATGTATAATGTCACAGTCTGTTGTCTCTGAGCTGCTGTACAAACATGGCGGCCTCCATGAAGAGGACACTGTTGATGAAAACACACTCTAAAGCAGGGGTGTCAGACATACGGGCCGTGGGCCAAATCCAGCCCGGAAAAGTGTCCTATCCGGCCCGACAGACGACTTTACAGTGTACAAATGACAGCATAGACAAACTCTTTAATGTCCCCACATTCTGCATGCGCACTTCAGATTACTGTAACTCCGTCCCCATTTGCACTATCAGAAAGAGAGGGGAGGAGAGAGGAAAAGAAAGTGTGGCAATAGTTTCCATTTGATGGTCTGTATTTGCACACTTAATGACAAAGAGTCACCATTTCTTTTGTAAATAGTTTTAAACTTGATAAATTCCAACTTCAACATGCAAAATCTGTAATCCATGTTCAATTTCATTGTGTTTTTTTTCCAATAAATGGCTAAAAATTAGATTCCGTTTTCTGCTTTTCTTCAATTTAAACTGTTATTACACTCCTATAACATGAGGTGGATTGTATAAAACTGAGATATTCTAGTTAAAAGTGTTCTGGAAAAATTAGCAAAAGCTCTTACTCACACGACATTTTCTGTCCCTTTTGTATTCAAAATAAGTTAAAAAGGTCCAGCTGGACATTTGAGGCTCAGGTGTAAAAGGGTTAAGTGCAAGTTTTCAATAAAACTAAGTAAGTACAGGCAAACAAACAAAGGGAAAGATTTGGAGTTGTTGTTGTTTATAGGTTATTACGCTATGGTTTTACTGGTCCGGCCCACTTTCGATCAAATTGGGGCGAATGTGGTCCCTGAACTAAAATGAGTTTGATACCTCTGCTCTAAAGTAATAAACACACAGTTAGTTTCAGGTGCTGTTGTGTGTGAGTGAGTCTCTAGATCAGTGGTACCCACACTTTTTCACCATACAAGCTACTTTTTAATTACCAACTACCAACACCAGGGGTCGGCATATATATATATATATATATATATATATATATATATATCTATATATAATATATATATATTCAAGCTGTCAAACAAAACCTTTTTTTTTTTTTTTAATCACGTTTCATCGCAGGTTGTCCATAGAAAACTCACGATTAATCGCAAATTTATTTTTGCGGTTCAAAATGTACCGTAAGGTATTTTTTGATGTTTTAAATACTCTCAACAACATGAGAAAGGGCAAATATGCTTGCTTTATGCAAATGTTTATTCAACATTCCAAAAGAAGAAGAAATGGGCATATTGACCTGAATGTAACATTCCTTAATAATACGGAATTGCTTGCTGCAAATAATCTCACTCCATGTAATTATGCCTACCATCACCTGGAGGAAAATAAAAGGCACAAAAAATATCCCCTTCTCCTAAGTGGGATTAAACCAGGGTGATACAAAACATAAATTACAAACAAATAAAGTGCACAGGGAGAGAAACTCAGCTTGCAGCTCGCTTCTTCCGAACAATATGTCCAGACAGTGAGAATAGCCTTTCACACGGTAAGAATGTGGTGGGAATTGCCAAGTATTCACATGGTCACTGTGTGCGCCTTCATGTGTGGACCACCACTGATTAGGGTTGGCCTCTATATCTAGCCCTGTAGCGCTCCAACCATTTCTCAAAGCAGTCCTCTTCATCAGAAGAAGACTCTTGGGCAAGCATGAGAGCTGATCTCTTCTTCGGTGGCTCAGAGGTTGCTGGTTGGCAGCTGCCAACTGTGTAGGCCTCTCCGTCTGCCTCTCCCTTAGAAAGGCACTTACAGAACGCCACACCTCAGCCCTGTCAGGTCTGCTCAGACACTTGAGATCCTTGAACCTAGGGCCAAGTGCTGTGGCAACCCTCAGCCATGTGATGTTTTTTCTCAATGTCTGTTGTGAAGGTGTCCTTTAACTTAGCCATGTAAGTTGGGGCATCTTCAGCGACTTGCGAAATGCCTGTCCTCTGTCTTCATGACAGTCAAAGCGTGCAAGTTAAGTTCCCACGGTGGGTCAAAATAGTTTGCCGTGACCCCGAGGTAAATGTGATTACTGAGAGATGCCCCCCCCCTCCTCCTTCCATGGCTCTCCCTAGAGAATGGAATAAGGGCGCCGCGCCATTGTACCACAGTTTTAGCGCCATTGTACCAATCTCCCCCCACCCCTCTACAGCCCGCCTCCCTCCGCGCGTACACTGAGACACACGAGCGATTAGCGTACACAGAGACACACACACCGTTATGCAGCTGATCCGTGCCCCACAGTTCCACCCTCAGCCACTGGGGTTTCATCAACATTCACATGATTCCAGATTTTGGCAAAAACCCACTGTCCCTGCTCTGCCCACTTATCGCGATTCTCCTCACTCACTCCCTGGCTACCGTCACCTGTGATGAAGTGAGCGGTCAGCGCTCGGCCGTTAAAGGCGGAGCGACGGCGAAGAGCCTGAGCGTGGACATGTGCATGGGAAGAGGGAAATGCGGGCAGACTAAGAGGAGCAGAGGGTGAATCCCTCTGTCCGCTGCCACGGTCCAGACCGCTCAGGTGTGACGGAGACGAACAAGCGGAAAACATCAAAGAGATGTTTTCAGGTGATGAGGGAATTTACATCTGGATGTTTCTCCGCAGACGCTCGACACAGACGCGAACGAGTCATGTGACCGTGAATGAAGGTGAGATGAACAGGAGTTTGATTCAAATCTGAAATTTACATTTTTATTAGAACTTTGCCATCTGCAGGTAAATCCTCGGCTTGCCTTTTTAAACTCAGTGTGATGAAAATGTTACTATTCATTAAAGGTGCAGTGTGTCACATTAGCTAGATACGTAACCCCCATAAATTTGACTGAAAGTTAATTTCAGACCATTCCTAAAATGTGCGCTAGAGGGAGCCACAGACCAGTGAGCCAGAGTTAGACCATAGAAGAGGAAAAAATCTGTAGAAGAAGAAAGTGAAAAAAACTTTCTTGAACCTCAAGTCAACGCTGTACAGAAAGGTTCATTTAGTTACATTTGAAAGTCATTTCTTTAGTTAGTATATATACTATATAGTATATATTATTTGACCCAGGTATTTTCCTGAAGATTGAAGGATTCTTTTTTTTGGTTAATTTTTGTGTACCTACCCTGGATTGATCTGAGTCCCCGGTGAGTTGTCGTACTGAGTTTTGTGTTTAGCTAGCAGCCACATGTGGTACGCTCTATTTGCCGAGTGCATCTTAGCTCAAATTATAGGGCTGCAACAACGAATCAATAAAATCGATCAAAATCGATAATTAAAAGTGTTGGCAACAAATTTCATTATCTATTCGTTGTGTCGTACGATTATTATGGCACTCACTAAATCGTAAAGCTCTTTGAGTTGAGTTGAGCATGGAGAGGAGCAGAGGTAGAGGAGCGCATAGAGTGCGGATGTTGTAAATCTTTGCTTATGAACAAGATTCTGTTAGTACGCACATTTTCACGCATGGTTCCACGGGTTTCCTTTACACACGTTACCAACTTGAAAGTGTTGGGATGTCACCACACCCCGCTCCTCCCTGCAAATGACAGCGACACACTTCCCGACACCGGCTGAAGGAGATGAAGCAGGACTCTTCCAAGAGAATGGAATAAGGGCGCCGCGCCATTGTACCACAGTCTTAGCGCCATCATACCAATCCCCCCCATCCGCTCACACACAGAGACACACACGTTTGTTTGTGTTCTTCCTGTCTGCTGCTGCTGCTGTACCTATTGAAATGTCCCCACTATGGGAAGAAGAAAGGTATATCTAATCTAATCTAAATGTAAGCATTTGAAGTCATATGTAAAGGTGCAGTGTGTAAGATTTGGTAACATCTACTGGTGAAGTTGCATGTTGTATTTAGGGCTCTCCCTAAAGAATTGAATAAGGGCACCATGCCACTGTACCAGTCTTAGCGCCATCGTACCAATACCCCCCCCACACATAGCCCCAACAGTTCATCAACCACCCCCCATCCACGCATACACAGACACAACAGACGTCATTGAAGGTTGCATTATCTATAGAACAGGTCTCTAACTTTTGTTAAATCAACTATCAAACGTATCTTATTTACACGTCTGCATTTCATTTCTGTCTCCTTTCCTCTGCTCTCGTACCCTAACCCTAAAACACACACACACTCATGTGAACACTCCCCCGCGCAAAAATACTTCCGTTCTGATGATGACTTGTCATTATAAGAAACACATGGCTTCATGTTTCCTGTATTTGTGTCGGTGTCCGTCTGCCTCCTCCACCCCCTCTGCGCATGACTCCTCCGTGCGCGTGCCCCCCCCAAAGCTGTAAACCAATGTGAAGCACTGCAGAGACATACGCTCTGTTATGCAGCAGCCCGATCCAAGCGACCCCCGTCCCCCCAACACTTCAAGACTACGATTCTCCCCCCGTCAACAAACGCCATCCTACTCCAAATTTTCTGATCAGATACTACGATCTGTTCATCTGTCGGTGGCACCTCCACTCATCCATTACGCACAGACTGAGTACTTTGATACATAGAAGGAATTCACTGTGATAACAATAGATGGCTGTTTAGTTCAAATAGAGTGGGGATGCAGAGCCAAACCACAGGGCTGGGCTGGGTGAGTGGAGGGGAAGGGGGCGCGGGGGCAAGAGGTATTTATAATTAGAATCATTCTATATAAGTATACATTTCTGATGCGTTTATTTATAAGTTTGACTCTTATTTTTTATCTAATTATTTAAAGTCTCAACAAGTGGCTTAAGCATCTCAACAGAAACCTCCGTGGAACGATAACTGTCTGTTTAAGTCCACAGTCCTCTCATCCTGATGAAATAGGACTGTGTTTGTCTGGAATTCTCTGAGTCCACTGTTTTTATTCCACAGGTCAGATGGATGTGTGCGCCTTATGGTCTCTGTGTGTGGTCACATCGAGCTGTCACATGAAATGTTCAGAGGGATGATGTGACATAAATTCAATTATTTACATTCTGTTTTTATTGTTCTCAATAATCCAGACTTTATATAAACTATAAGGGATTCAGACAGGGTGTCAGGACGTGACGCAGTGTGTATCAATCGTTTTTTCTGAATTCAAATCAAAGTTTCTCTCTGATATCATAAATGATTAAATATTAATGTCATATTTGTGCTATTAGAAATATGTTTTTACAAAGTAATTCAGGCATGTCACGTGCAGTTTATAATATTATTTCCAAACATTCCAGTGCATGTCAGAGGTTGTAAGATTGCTGTCAGCAGACAGAGAGAAGTTTGCGGTAGGTACGCAAAAAGCCCCCCCCCGTCGTTTTTTTGATCCAATTCAACGAAAAAATAATTGACAGATTAATCGCTTATTAAAATAATCGTTAGTTTTGAAAAGATCTATAAACCAATCGAAGATAACTTTAAAACGGTTGAAGTCGTTGTTTCGTGTTACTTTGTCACGGAACTTGCTGTAAAACTTGTAGTTATGAACATCATGCCGATACGCCATTTTGTTTATTCCAATGTTTCTGCAAGGTGTTGCAGGTAAAACACTGGAGAGTCTATGGATTTCCTGTTGATTTTGATGACTGAATGCAGTACATGAACACATTTCAGAACCTGTATGCAGTTAATGTCTGCTGATGAGTAGTTCAATTTACGAATCATTGAATTAAAGCCACCTTTTATAGAACGAGAGAGATATTGTCAGTTACAGTGAAAACAGATAAATTACATTATACAATGCAGGTAATAGCGAGCGTTTTTTCTCTGCAATATGCAGATTGTATTTTGGATTCGTGAGAACATTTCTGGGACTAAGCCTACTGGCGTGGTGAGCCAAGATCCAGACGAGAGCAGAGGAAGAAGTGGACTTTCCATGCATACTCGGATCAAGATTATGAACCAACCACCCCTTGCTTCTCGACAGATAAGCTTAAGAGATGTCATACATACACACACACACTACCCGGGTAGCTACATTTACACTACATATAATTGAACCAAAAACTGAATGACTAAATAAGACTGACAAACGACCGACTGACTATTGCAAGACACTTTTAACTAAAAAAATAGTTAGGATGGACATTTGAAATTGTACATTTATAAGCACTGGGGATGGTTCTTATATTTGGAATGTATTTCTTTATTTTTCCTAATAAATGTGTCACTGTGCATTGTTAATATGTGTTCAGCTGTGTTTCATTCGCTCCTTTCACGAACCTAAGATAGCTAGGACCAAAATTCTACTAAAAGCTCTCACCCACTGTTAACTCTTGGAAGGGTGAGATTATTGGTCCCAAGGGAGATTCAGACTAATGACTCTGATGTGTGCATGAACACATGAATGTATTAACTGTTGTTGACTTTAGAATGAGCCTTTATATTGACATCAAGAGCAGCTCCCCTCCATGAGAGGGCACCATGTTGCACCACC